>JAOTQQ010000063.1:3083845-3110451 GCA_026546715.1 Gallinago undulata | reverse complement strand
GGGGAGGCCCCATCTGGAGCACTGGGTCCAGTTCTGGGCTCCCCAGTTGAAGAAGGACAGGGAACTGCTGGAGAGGGGACAGCAGAGGGCTACAAAGATGATGAGGGGCTTGGAGCACCTCTACTACGAGGAAAGGCTGAAGGACTTGGGTCTTTTTAGTCTGGAGAAGAGAAAACTGAAGGAGGATCTGATCAATGCTTATAAATACTTCAAGGGTGGGTGTCAGGAGGATGGGGCCAGTCTTTTTTCAGTGGTACCCAGTGACAGGACAAGAGCAACATAGGAAGTTCCGCCTAAACATGAGGAGGAACTTCTTCACTTTGAGAGTGGCAGAGCCCTGGCAGAGGCTGCCCAGGGAGGTGGTGAAGTCTCTGTCTCTGGAGACATTCAAACTCCACCTGGACACGTTCCTGTGCAACCTGCTCTGGCAAGGGGTTGGATGAGATGATCTCCAGAGGTCCCTTCTAACCCCATAGCATTCTGTGAGTTCTTCTCCGTTCTCAACCCGCGTTACTGAGTACGTACAGCAGCAGCGCTCAAACACAGCATTAAGGAAAGGTAACCCACCCCACGCAACCTTCACGCTGTGAGAATGGATCTTGCCCTTTACAGTGGGTTTACTGGGTGCTCCAGGTTTGTCGGGGTTGGTGCTGTGTTCCACCACCTCACTGGGACTGCTTTTTCCTTCGCTGTTGTAGGCAAAGAGCTGTTTCAGGACAGAATGAAATATATTAAAGAAAAAAAAGATTGATTTAACAACAAGTAATATCCTGCTGATTTATAAAGTTCTTCTGTGAAAAAAAAAAAAACCCACAAAGAAAAACCCCAACCCCCCAGAAAAGACAACAAAATCAAGTAGTGCAAAAAGATCTCATTTGTATTACGATTCCACTAAAATCTATTGTAACAACAACAGTACTGCAGATAATTTTCTGCTGTCTCCATAGAAAGTGTCTTAGATACAGGAAAACATCAAAACCCAGAAAATCATAGAGTCATTAAATTAGAAACAAAACACAGTACAAACCCTAAACTTGTAGGATGTACTCCTCCTAAGATTTCTTAAAGTGCACGAGAGCTCATCTCCGTTGTACTGTGGTTGGAAACCGTAACCCTGCAAAGAGGGAAAATAAGAACCAACAGCATCACTAATTTTCCACCATAAAACAAAAACCAGATCAGATCGATTGCTTTTTTTTCAAGCTTGAACTTCATCTTTTGTTTCATGAACACATGCAATACTTGCCAGTATTTTGCAGGATTTTATTTTGCAGGATTGCACTACCACGTATCAAGCTTTTACACTTATAATAAAACCCAAGCACTTACAGAACCTTCTTCTTCCATGTCCAAACTGTAAGTGAGAGAGTCATCTGAAGACACCCCGTTAGGTGGGCTCCACTTCACTGACAGCCAGGTCACTCCTGCTTCAATGAGCACCGGGGGGGACGGGGCTGGGGGGACAATTCCTGCTGTGTAATATGTCACTGTCTCGCTGAACCCACTGGAAAAATATTTAAAAATAGATATAAATTAGCAACAACCAACCTAGTTGATGAGAAAATAAGTGACATGATACATGGTCTTCATTACCTCATTCCGATATCATTTTTAGCAGCTAATCTGAGTGAATACTTTGTAGAGGGAGAGAGTTTGGTGAGTTTATACTGCTTCAGGTGCCCATAGTAGCACTCTTTGAAGGGTCCATTCTTCCCCTTTAAAAAAGTAAGAACAACCTGAGTCACTTCTGAGTCATTTTTTACCTGGAGACTGTACACTCCCTGCTAAGATCAACTTCTTCACTCTAAAGTATCCTAAATGTAATTTCTCTAATTTAGTAGTAATAATTAAAATATATATATATAAAAATCACCAGGCCTAAAGAACGTAAAAAGCTAATGTCATCATGGTCATACTGAGTGCACTGAGAGTAATCCTGAGCATTCTTGATAATGAAACCCCTCTTTGATTGAGATATCTGTTCATTTTTTGGCACTGTGGGTTTGACAAAGTGTCAATAAACCACTGCAACTGAAAACACAAACATTTGGGAAGTTTTTTAATCACTTTGGAATACAACCCAGTATGGAGTTCAAAAGCTGGGTGATGTTTGTGACAGCTACTGAAGATACAAACCAAACATTTTCTCATTTAAACAGAGCGTAGGAATTAACGATGCTCTGAACAACAAGAGCCAAATGAGGGACTTTATGCTAAGATTGTCTACTTGAACCTCTGAAATATTACTCGTTTGAGTCAAGCTGTTTAATTGACTTGTCCCTTTAAAACTGTCTGGACAGTTACACTGAAAATAACCCATGTACCCAAGCAAAAGGTATTTTTAAGTATAATTGGTCTACAGATGTCATTACGATATTTTTTTTCCACTAGAAAAGGTCTTACCTCATCCCATTCTAAAAGAAAATTAGTTATTTTGGAACCATTGTCATTTGAGGACTGAAAATAAAGAAACAATAAAAAAAGTTAAAATCAAATGGTTGTACTTTTTAAAATATTTTTGCACATTAAAAACCCCCACATTTTAACAATTGAATATAATATACTCCAACCGCCTTTTAAAACAAAATATTTAGTGTAGAGCTGAAAGGAATCTGCAGCAGGGACCCAGAACTGCCCTCCTCTTCCACAAACACATCATGTGAAATTCTGCTGTGGGCACAGACACACAGATTCAGTGAAGTGAGTTACAATAGGTCAAAGCAGCTGTTTCAGCTGGTTTAATTCCTCATTCCTGATGGCTCTCCAGGCTGCTATACTACCTCTATTAATTCTGATAGTTTGGAATATGAACTTATTAATAATTTTATGATTAATGCAAATTATATTCTTGGAGTTTTCTTCCTTGTGTCCTTGCACTATGTGCTCACCAACTGCCTGAGCAATGTAAGCATTCAGATGAAACATTTGTGCCTGTTACGACACATTAATTGGGAACTTCCTTCAAAAGCACAGATTATACAAATAATTTAACTAAATAAATTCACTTAGCTATAAACTGTTTTCCAGGTATAAGCATAGTCATAAGAACTTGAAAAGACAAGAAAACACAGTCACCAACAAGTCTTTGCAGACACTGTATATACTCAAAATCAGGTTAAAAAACCTATATCCACAAACCAGGCAAAGCAATTTGATTTGAATGGGTCAGAATAATTTCAAGAACTCTGAATTCTTAAGTTAGGTCATCTCCATTTGTCATCCAGGAGCCCTGAGAGAAAATATAGCTGCTCTATCCTTTCCTACGCTGCTGGTTCTGAAGAGAACTCAAGCACACTGAAGGCGTGTGTAAGAAACTAGATAAATGTTGAAAGAAAGAGGAAGAAACAACCGTGATTTCAGTTATCGGTCTTAACTGAGCAACTTAAAAGCCAACACCTAAAGTACACACTAAATTATTGCCAAAGGTAATTTAAACACACCATAGACAGATGCATGGACTGCTTACCTTCCACTGCAAACTCAGGCTGTTTTTAGTTCTGTTAATTAGCTTCGGTGCAGCTGGACAGTCTGGCTCACAACTTTCCGTAGTAAAACTCACTAATTCTGAAATGGATTCCTTTATGGAACTGCTGGTTGCTGAAACTCTGTACAAAGGACAATTAACCATGTTATTAATTGCATTAGAACCTGAAAATTTACGCAAAGAGCTGTTAGCTTTAAAAATGCATTTAATCACAAGGAGCGGTTGCAGCAACAAGACCAGCTGCTCGTGTTATAAGTGTCCAGTCACTCTCCTTTCAGATCACTAATTCTAAAAGACAGTTTATATTTCAGAGAAACAAGAAAAGACAGTGAAGATGGTAGAGAAGGAAACAAAGGGACATTTTTATGAAATTAGAAAATAAGTGGGAATTTTGATAGCAACAGCAATGTTCATAGCTATGGTATTTAATGCAGAATATTCCTCCAGTTGTTTGTGATCTCACCTTTTCATGAAACCACTGTAATTTTGTAATTAACAAATCAACAAAAGCATTAAGTATGTCATTCCCAGAAACATACCTGGCATGATAATCAGTCGCTGGTCTGAGATCAGGAAGTGTGATTGTCAATTCTTCCCCACTGTGAAAAGGTAAAAAAATAATAATGAGTTAGAGCTCTTCCTTACACTCTAAAGGATAAAAGCTTATTGAAAAGCAAAACCATGTAGCGCGCATTTAATTTTCAAGTTTTCCATTGTCCATGGAACGCTTTAGTGATATTACTTAAAATTTATTTCCCATGAAGTAGGTAGGTCTGCAAGTCAACAAACAGCTCCTGATAGAGAGATTGCTGATTGGTTAATGTTTTTAAACATCGGTATTGTGCTTAAATGAAGAAACTAAACTTACACATAGACAGATTTAAATTTTCCATTTTTACCACTGTTGGATATTGCTACTTCAAATGTAAATGCTGCTGGACTATGACTATGGCTCTCTCCATTCTGTGAACTAACTGGGAGATTCCAGGACAGAACGGCTGATCTTGCTTGTATATCAGAAACCTATTAAAAGCATAAATAATGCAAGTAAGTTTGCTTTCTGTAATAAAAGGTATATTAGTCAATAACATGGTGTCGCTAGTTCGCCTATGAAGTTCCTCACTGGAGGAGTTCTCTACCTTTGTAGTGGAAATATCGAGTCATTATTTGAATTGATATTGTTTCCTCTTTTCATTTCAAAAAATATCATATTACAGGATTTCCCTTCAAACACTAAACAAACTTAAGAGACACACTACAGCGCCTCAGTGTATGAAGAGAAAGCTTCTGTTTCACCTGCACTGTTTGCATCACTCAGCTGGAGCAAAATTTCAGATTTGGAGTCTCAAACCCTGACACCAGATCTTTCTGCTCAGGCACAGTCAGACGGTCTAACTCTCAAACTCCATTACAACTCTCTCACGGAATCTTAAAAGTTAACCACTAAGATATACAATAGCACGAGGCTCTGATTTTTAAGTGCTCACAATGAAAATTTTTGCTCTAAGTTTTTTTGCCGTTTAATTCCCATATTCTAAATTTTATCTGACAAAGTCAGCACAGCCTTCTGCTGGCGTTAAGTAGAGATGTCAGAAGCAGCAATGAAAAAATTCTACTCTTATAAAAAAAATAGCTAGAAAACTGGACCAAAAGAATATAACCCATGCTGACTGTGTAGACGACGCAAAGAAGATGCTCAAGATCAAAAATATCTGTGCAGTTTTAGCCTTTAGACATTTAAATTAACATCAGACTCCAACTTCCTAAATAAGTCTGCAAATACTCAAACATTTGCTCCAATTTCTAAACATAACATAAAAAGATGATCTGTTTTTGTAAATTCTATTTCCAATATTCTTAAATCCTCTAAGCTGAACAAAGGATAGTTCAAGAGTGAATAGACTTCATCAGTTTAGCAGGGCCTTTGTGAGGTACTAGAGCTCTCTCATACACTGGGCAATGTCAGCAGTGGGTATCTATCGTGTTACAGACTGGGAAACTGAGTCAAACTGTTTCAGAAGTTGAGAAAAAGTGGGTTTCTCTAGCATGGTCGCCCTTTCCAAGCTATTAACTCTAACAACTAACATACATTTTCTCTATCAAAACAATAAACCATCAAGTAAAAAAAAGAAAAAGAGATCAATAAGATGGATGTTATTTTATAGAAAGTATATGCACAGAAAATAATAGTATTTTAAGGATGATACTTACGACTGGCTTCCCAATGCTCAAGTGAATATCACATTTCTTGGATTCTGTGTCAGATTCTGAAATTTTAAATACAAAACAGATTACCAAAACACCCAAGAGTAAACCAGTCTGTTACGAAAAGGCCACCGCAAGATGGAGTTCGCCTCATTAAGAGTTTAACAATAGCACTTATTGTGCAAAGTTCATTTCCCCTGTTTGTTTTGGCTGCATGAGGGGTAGAAACATGAACTATCCAAAACTAACAGTGTTACAAAAACCCTTTTAGTACATCCTGCACAAAGGGTTTATTTTCCTAATCTGAGCATAAATGGGTTTTCTCTGACAACACAAAAACATTCCTCCAAAAACGAAAGGTGTTAAAAAATGACAATAAGATCTTATCTCTCTATTGTACGTGCTTTCCTTGAATTGCTATTGCAAAACACTTGGACCAGGCATAACGTGGAAGGAGCCTGACCAAAACTGCACACTAAAAATACTTACTGGTAAAATGGATCCTATCTATACAATTGTCCACATCAAACAATGCAGGATGGTATTCTGCCTAAAAATAAAACCTTATTTCCTCCCTCCTATTTGTATTAAGACAAATCTTTAATAAAGTATAATTCTCGCCCTTGAAATAAGTTGGATAAAAGCTTCCACCTCTTTTTACTTCCCAAGATACAAAGTCAGATTTATTTCTCTAACCAAGGAGTTAAATACAATAGTGACACAGATGAGGAGTAGGACTGACCAGACCACTTAATTTAGGACATACACATAGAAGATACTAAAAGATGCACAAATCATTTAAGGAATCATGAGAAGAAACTGCATTTCAGTGACACATGAATCAACATGAAAGATATTGTACATGAGGTATTTTAGTGTGCAAGAGCCGTAAACTATTAAAAACCTCAAAGATTAATCTGAGCAAAATAATGCACTGATCTGAAATGCCAAGTGATCAAACAGCAGCCTGTAGAGACAGTTGCTCAAACCTTCCTATTTCTTGAAGTTTTCAATAACTCCTGGTTCCCTGAAAAGCACCACAAAGAATGACACCACAAGTTTTTTACATAAGTACCCACAGGTCATCCTCATGTGGAATATTGATAAGGCCCAGGTCAGAAAGTTTTCTCTAATCCTGAATAGCCAAAGAAATTTACAAATTCAGTTTTTTTTCAGAAGTTATTTTGCAACAAATTTATAGCATCTTCTGTTACAAAATAACTTAGATTATTTATTTATTTATTTTACTCTCTCAATGGAACCTACCTCCCATCTCTGCATCTGGGCTGCCCTTTGTTTTTCCTATCTGCTTCTGCTTTAGTGGTCCTCCTGCCCCTTGCTGTCCCTTCCCATTGCCATTCTGCATCGTTGCATTGGAAGAATTAACTACTTTATGGGGTGAAGATGGAGGGCTGTTAAGTTTATTGTTAGTGTGACCACCGGCTTGTCTGTCTTTTAGTCTTTTCTTCAGGTGTTCTTGCATTTTGAGACTCCTTTCATCTCGCTGAATGAAGTTTGTCCTTCCATGTGTACGAGGTTCTACAAAGAAAGGAGAATTCAGGTCATTATCAAATACAATTTATTTGACTCCTGAGAAATACACTGTAAGTTAGAAGAATAACTACAGTAAAAGCAGAACTCGAAAACCCGTGGAGCTCCACTGGGTGTGCTTTGGCAGCCTGTGGATGATGCATGGAGTTTCTATTTTTCCTATTTAATCCATATCCAAACAGTTGATATTTTTTTCCTTTTTCTTAAACATTATTTTTGATCATTTGCTGAGTTCAGGGGTTGGATTTTTTCTTCCTTTTTCTTTTTAAATTTTAATTCTTCAGGCCTTTCTCTTTTATTAGCTGCTTCAGATTATGCCTTACAGTCAGCGTTCTCCCCGGATATAGCCATACAGTCGCATTTTCAAAAATAATGTAAGCAAATTTAGGACCCAAACTAACTTTTTAAAACATATCCTGGGTGCTACTGAGTGTCTTATCCTGGATATAACCAAGTATCTTAATTACCAACTTAACCTCGAGAGGGAGGGAGATAGTGAATGGTCTTAATAAGGCTTACAGCCTGGTTTAATTCAGCAGCAACCCCAATCCTCCACTGAAGGATCGCTTAATTCAGTTTTTAAATACTGAGCAGATTTGCACTTCAGCCTCCAGCATGGATTACTGTATTTTTTTTGGTTTATGTATGGTATTGTTATTTTCTTTCCAGTCATATTTGGACTCTGTAAAAAAAGACATTTGTCTATTAAATGAAATGCATTTTCAAAATACTTGAAGCCAAAGCTGTGACAAAACACAGGAGTTCTGGAGAGCTGAATTTCAGAAAAAGATAGAAGCAATCACTGTGACATTTACAGTAACTAAAGTAAGGATCTATGAAAAATATAATATTCACAGTATTAGAACACTTAAGTTACTGCTTCTGCATTTAACCCTTAAAAACAGAACGGAACGAGATTTAAACTTTATACAGTGATAGTTTGCACACACAGAGTGCCTTCAGACCAGGTTCCATGATATCTTATACACACGTATTTTAAGATACCCTATAAACACACATAAGGCTCAGGAAGTCTACTAACTAGCACCAAAAATCACCTAAATGTGTGAATGACAGAACTCGGTTTGTCTCAGTCTTGAGATGCTGCGTGAAAAAGCCTCCTCGTGTGTTTAAGCATCCCCCGGGCTCTCACCTTGCTCCTGGAAAACGTGGGGTGGGGGATGCTGGTGAATGAACTGTGGTGGCAGCTCTCCCGTGCCAGGAACCGGAGGGTACACCGGGTGAGGCGGGTGGGGAAGCAGAGCGTGGTGATGATGCATGTAATGCGGTACGTGGGGAGGAGGAGGAGGAGGAGGATGCATGGAAGGATGGAACTCAGCCGAGTGGGGCAATACCACCACCTTCCGAACTCCGTTTTCTTCCACCACCTGTCAAGAAATGAAACGTCGATACAAAAAACAAGCTTGTAAATATTATACATTTAATAAAGAATATCTATGCTTTGGTTTATACCCGCAGCCAAGACAGTCAGGGATACACCAAAATGAGTTCCAGTGGAAACCCAGCAGAAGCTACTGGAAGAAACTGGAGATTGAGGCAGTCACTTCCGAGCAGCTGAGCCTCACACGCTGCAGTGCTAAGCAATCTATAATTTATGCATAACGTATATATTCTTTTAGGAAGTAAAGTGACTCTGTGAGGGTGTAATTCCCAGTCTACTTGTAATTACAGTTAGAAGAGCTGCCACAGAACCACACCCCGAGGGACAGCACTACAGGACACACAAGTCCCTGCACGTCACCTCCTTTGTGGGACACGTCTGTGGACACGTCCTTAGCCCGTGGCAAGTACAAAGTACTACACGTCAGCTCTGCTGCCTTCTGCTATGATCCAACCCAACTGAAATGTCAAAATATTTCTCATTTTCCGCAGGCTAAGAGAATTCTGACAAAGGACCTGTCTGTGTGCTTCAATTCTAGGATGAAAAGATGCTCAGATAGTGCATATATACATACACTCCTCAACTGGCAACATATAGGCTCCTTCGGGAGTCTTAATTGTGCCAGCATGAAATACATTAATATCTCAATGTATTGCTTTTCCTACAGTAAATTTAAGTTATGTCAAAGTTTCATACAGTAACGCTTCTATAAACCTTTAAACTGAGAAGAGGCTGTGGACAGAACATGGGTTTTAAAAGACAAGGTGAAAGAATAACATCAGAGTGGGATTCACAAAAAGATGTATTAAACACTGATGACACTGAAGGAAAACACTGCCCAGTTTAGTCTCATCTTTAAGACCCCTGGAACAGACAACCAGAGGCTGAGTTTCACAGGGTCCTTTCTTCAGGCAGGGTTCATGGTACAGACAGAGGACATCTGCTCTCATCTGTTCTCACTCCACGGTTACACTCCATTTTGCTTATCTGAGAGATTAACTTTCAGCACCTCCAGTTCTGATGGAGCCAAAGGCTTCCGAATTGACCATCAGAGAGATCTCCCAGTCATATTCCAGTTTGTTTCTTCTGCCACAATACAGAAGTCCACTGCCATAAAGTTCGGGCTGTATCTAATAAGAAGTCCAACTCAGAAGCAAACTAGACTGTATCAAATCCTATTTAAAAGCAGACAACAAACCATATTCTCCCTCGCACAAAAATTTAAAGAGGTACAAGCAATGCAATTTGAAAAAAAAAAAAAATCAATGATAGAAAAGTGTTCAATATTAAAGGCAAACTGATGCCTCAATGTTAATCAAGTCTCAGTGGGAAGACCAGGCATTTGTCGTGGATTGGTTTGAAATTAGTCTGCAGCTTTACTTTTCCTTCCTCCCAAATCAGTCATCTCCTCCAAGTCGCATTTAAAAACGCAAATCACAAATGCTATTAGGCAGGGCCTTGCAGTGCTTTGATATTAACAGAGATGGATCGTGTAGTCAGCAGAAAACATTATCCCTGGATGCAAGTGGGGGGCACATTCCAGCTGCAGGCTGGCATACTAAATTGAGAGGCAAAAAACAATATATGCATTTTTATTGCAATCTCTAAAGTAAATACTACAAAATAAAACCTGCTCTTAGAAGATTTCACCTTATTTACGCAGCCTGCTGTTATTAAAAATATACACAGTTTATATTTTCAGGCATTCAAAGAAAGCACTTACGTAAAAGCAGGCCATATGTTTTATCCTGTTAGTTTCTTCAAGATCCTCTCTTAGAGCATATTTAGTTTGGCTATAAGAAATCACTGCAGCATTTCCTAGTTGGCCAAGAAGGCATTACAGATGTTGAAATATCGCTTACGCCAAAAGTACATTTTGAAAAGCACCTCAGCAAAAGACAGAGCAAACTAACAAGAAATTCTTCTTCTGAAGGGAAATAGAATGTGTCTGCTCACAATCTGCTACGACAGAGTCCAGCTGCAGGATGGCCTCAGAGTCAGCTGTATTATTAGCAAGTACTAACTGACTTTAAATAGAAGAAAAAAAAATGACAAGGAGAAGTCACTCAAGCCTAAGTTTACACTGAATACACTTTGTTCTAGAAACAACGTGGGGGGCTTTTTGGTTCATCAAGGGAACTAAACACACCACTTGAATCACATGACAATTGCAGAATATTGTAACACATGCTATAACGTGTACAAGTCAGGATCCAGAGCAAATTTTGATGGCTTTGTTAACTCTATTTTACATACTTATTAAGCAAGAACACATGGCACAGTTTTGGGTAGAAGGGATACATTAATATATCAAGATTTTCACATGATTTTACTGTCTGAAGTTGCCATCATCCCCATTACCCACTACTGAATCACTTCACTCCACTTTGGCAGAAACCAATGTAATTATCTCTGAGCTCCTCCAGGCAGATTTGGGGACAAAAAGTTCAAGACTCATTTACTGACAAGGACAGTACAAGGGGCTCAAGCTGTGATTTGAAGTCGGTTTCAAATTTGCCTATCCCTGTCATAACGACCAAGGGGCAACAAAACAAAACTCATTTCATGTGACAGCAAACACAGAACAACTGTATTTTTCAGTTTGGACAGCTCAGCATCTGCCAGCGCTTCGCATTCCGTTTGTGATGAAGACTCGATTTCATATTGATGCATGAATTATCTGGGGGATCTTTCCCCAGGGTCTGCGTGAAAGTACCTGCTTATAACAGCAGAGGCAGCTGTATGCAGAAAGACAACTGCCAGGGGAACTCAAGAACATACGAGTTACAAGGTTTTACCCAAAAACCTCCCAATTTTGAACATCACTAGAAAATGAGAAACCTCGCCTGTCCTGTTTAAAACTTTGTTTTTAATTACTTGCCTTTAAAAATGCATCAAGTGAAAAGTAAATCAAACTGGAAGACTTCCAGCGTCTCTGATAACGGTGCAAATGCCACACACCCGCAGGTCTGACCTGCTATGGCTGAACAAGACAGAGGAGTGGAAAAATCAACGGGAATGGAAAAGGAAAGCTGGGAGAGAAGCCCAGAGCCCTGCTCATTCCATAGGCACATGTCACCAGCATCACCACTCCTCTCCACGCTTCTGCCGTAACAGTAGGGGGTTTTGCTGAACGTTAAGGAGATCAGAGCTGGTAAAGAGAAGAGGCACTGAAAACCAATATATTGAATTATAGTAGAATAGGAAAATATCTGAATTAAGAAAAGACATTAAAAAGAAAGGTAAGGGGAAAAAAAAAAAAAAATACCTAAGGGATGAGAGAGAGAGAATGATAACTGGTATATGACCCATATAACTCGACTGTAAAAAACCCCCCGAGTCTCATATCCATAGAATGTGTGAGACACGTTCAGTCCCAGCGCAGCCCCCAGCCATGGTCCCATCAGACTGGTTCAGTCAGCTCCCACTGCTCCTACCACCCAGGCCCCACTTTCCCCCTGGAAACAGGACCAAAGGAAAATCTGCTAACGGAGCTCGACAGATAGCCAGTCCAGAGCCACCTTCCTAAAAGGAATCTTTACTGCCCAGTAGGATTACTTAAAAATCCTGAAAACTAGATCAAATTCTAAGCAAACAGAAGGTGGCAGAGCCTACAACAGAGTTAAATAGTTAAGTTCAATGGAAAAAAAATATGAGAAATGCTTTCAACAGCTCTTCTAGATAAAATAATCAATAGCCTTATCGTTAAAAAGCCACACTCACAAACACACTTAAATGTAAGGATAAATTAAATTTTACCTGAGATACATAACCGGGAGGCACAAATATAGGCGGCATAGAACCATTTGGTGACATCATAGGAACGTGGGCTGGACCTGAGAAGTAAAAAAGTGCCACTTTTTAACAAATGAAGCTTTTTACGAACTAGAGACACCTTTTTTTTTTTTTTTCCCCAAAGGTGGTGGCTCGCTTTGGTGCCTGAAAAGCCAGCAACCGCAGCCAACTCTGTATTTACAGACCTACTTTTAGACAAGTAGATTTAGAAGCAAGGCTTAAACTATCCAATAAAAAAGTGAGTGAGGAGAGAAACTTAAATAATCAGGACCGCAAGTTTAAAAAAATAAAAGTGACTGTAACAAATTTTCATCAAGAAAAATAATGCGATTTATGTCACTGATGGATAACTCATTTTCACACTCAAAATACGCATAAAGAAGGACTTCTTAACTTTCAGGAAGGACACAGAATTTTAGATAATATTGCTGAATGCAAGGCTGGCTGTACGTTTATTCTACAAAAAGCACAGATTACATTTATCCCAACCATGACACTTACACTGCCAACAGTATTTCTTTAAATGTACAAAAATCAGCAGAGATCAATTTTAGTTCTTCTTTTGCAACCAAGTTAAAAGTCCATAGCAACAACATTGGCACTAGAATAGTGCTGACAGCTGGTCTAACAACTTTTTTTTTGTTGTTTGTTTGTTGGTTTGTTGTTGTTTTTTAAATCAGAATATATTCTTTTTTGCATGAAGATGAAAGAGAAGTATTGCTGTCTTGGATTTGATGAAAGCAGAACGGTCACTTATTATATAATATCATTTGAAATGGTTAAAAATATAAAAAAAAAATGGAAGTACTGATAAATTCAACTTGACTTAAAGGAGATATTTTGACCCAGCTCATATTTGCAGTTCTGTCACTTACCCAGAAGGTAAAAAGCACTTCATAGCCACAAACAGCAGCCACTACCTTACGTAAAGTGAGGTCACAGAGCATCTATTGAAGTTGTTTAGATTAGTGTGGACTAACTCCCACCTAAATTCACGTGTTAAGATTCCCAGATGACAGTTATTCAAGGATCATTACAAAACCAGTTGAGGTGCCAGCCCCTTATAAATTGGCAGCAAAGTCTGCAGAGACGCAGGAACCTTGGCAACTTCCCAGCGCTGAATCGTTTGTGCTTTAAGTACAAACTGAAAAATCTGATTTATTACATTGCAGAACACATAAAAACACACTCAACATCACAGAAACCAACACTGGCAGGAATGCTGTGATATATGCAGAATTAAAAGATGTGGATTCAGTACTGCAGTTTTTCCTTTACCTTGAATACACTGAATGTGTCCATCTTCAGTTGTAATTGTAAATGTTTCACCTGGGTTTACTTGTACAAGAATGACCTGTAGAAAACAAGAGACGAAAGGTGGGATTTTTTTAAATTTTAGAAATTAACTGGGGGAAAAAGCCCATCTCTTCCTCATACGCACATTAGATTAAAACAATATAGCTTTGGCAGCTCAGAGAGTAAAAAAGCAAAATGAGAAACACTGACAAGTAGAATGAAATTTCTTCACACTTTGGCATAAAATTATTAGTTTTGCATATCCGGTATTTTTTCCCATTAATACCAGAAGTGCTTCCCTTGATACACTTGAAAGCTTTTATTTTCGGCATTTTCATGCTGTTTTTTCTTCTTTTATCAAAGCCATAAATTACCTAAGATTCACCTTGCTTTCCAAGCTTTGCCTATGAGATTATTTCAATTTCAGGGCTAAATTGGCAAAAAATAGGATTATACACACACACAAAAAAAATAATAAATGCTTTCCTCAAAACTCAAGACATGTATTTTCATTGAGAGTGTGCTAGTGTGTACTTTGACATATTCTCCAATGCTATCAGGTAACTTAACAAAGAACACAGTCCTCTGGGGATAGAAGGATGGTATAAGAGGTGACAAAGCAGGTCCTGCCCAACACCTCTGAAAGATCGGGTTTATTTTCTCACAGGTTTGTGTAATCCCGTAGCTAAAGAAATACAACCACCGGTGAGGTCTGGCAGGTCACTCTGGACACGATGGCATGCACTGTCACACAAATCAATGCAGACATCTGCCTGAATTATTCCTTGGGCAACCTGCAGCATCGCTTCCCTCCGCCTGGGTACCACCAACCATCACCTTGTTCTACCCCACTCACAGCACAGGCTTCAGTCTGACTGGAAAATATTGGCGGTGCTTCAGTTTTATTGTAACACAACTGCTTTACTACAAGAATTTTGCAGTGAAGATTCTACAGTATTACACAGGCACAGGTCTAATTCTTCAGTAAAATGAGGGATTTGGCCACGTAAGAACTGCACAGTCAAAATTCCGCCCGAGTTCCGAGGTGAAAGCCAGCACACAAAGAAGAAAGGATGATAGAAAAACTGAAATAAAACGTATTTGTAAAACTAGTTATGAAACCTAACCCTTTCATTAATTTTTTAGAAAATATTTTTATTCTATTCATGGAATGACAATTACAGCAGGTAGGCAGAATTCTCTGTCAGGTCTTTGGAACAGGTTTCAATTAAGTGAAGTTCTCACAAACAGTTCAGGAAACTATTAACTGAACTCAGGGAGAAGGATCAGAAGTAAATGCTGTAATCACAGGGCTGCAGAGAAGTTCAGAGACTGGAATTTCAGGAATGCACGGGGCAATGTCTTAGAGGAATGACTCACTATTAATTAATGAAGCAAATGCAGTTCCATCTACCTTCCACCAAGGAAAATTTCCAGGAAGCTTGATTGTGTCTAATGAGTCAATTTAAGCCTAGTTAGACGACAGACTAGCGCTAGGGGTCACAGTGACGTTGACACCTTCAGGTGTCCCACACAAGCATTGCAGAACCAGTGGGACCAAGCTATTTCAAAGCACTGGTCAGTGTTTTGTTTTTCTCCCTTATTCACACACTTTCCATCACTGACGGTTTTGAAAACAAGAAACCCTTCCAGAAAACTTCCAACTGAGACTTTACGGGAAAAGAAACTAATGAACTCGGTGCCGCATCTGACTGACGCGATTGGCCAAAGAGCACAAGATTTATTTCTGGGAACGAAACCACTGCACAAACACCCCACAATGACCCCACCTCCTACATCACTGGCAGCAAAATAATTAAAAATAATCTGCATTAATAAAGCTTTAAAGTTAGTGGCCTATTTAAAAGCAAACTTTCCAGTGTGAGACTGTGGCTCAGAAGCTTCCCCTTGCTAAAGAAAGGTACTACAAACGAGCAGCACTAATAAGTGTATTTGTCAGGAATCTGAGGGATGGCAACATGTGGTTGTTTATATACAGACATGCAAGAATGACAAACGTTGGCACATTAAATCACATTCCTGGTCCCATGAAGAATTTCACTAGACAGATTTACTCGCTATTTCCAATATGATTCAACTAGAAGTCTGGGAGACTATCAGTGTTGAAAGTCTCCTCTTCAAATGCCATTTTCCCATACACCTCCAAGATCCAACTAATTGGTTTTATTTTTAACCCCACCTGATTGCAAACAATCTCCACTGGGATTCCAAAAATTTCAATGACACTCACCTTCTTTTGGGTCATTTAATATAATACACCCCAGTATTCTGATCTATCTATACACTGATCTATCCCGAGACACACTATACAAACACAGCTACAGAGATGGTCTCCAATTAGATCTACTTGATCTCTTTTCTTTGTGTAACATGAAACAGCAGCTACTGAATAACCTCACAGCTGCTCAAGGTCTAAAATTTCCTGTTTCTAATGCTGGAACTTCAGAACTAGCCTGGAGACTCTATCGTTTTACTTATTTCAAAACACAGTCACTGCATTTTATCTCCAGAGTCTAAGAAAACAAAGCAGAGTAGACTTTTTTTTTTTAAATAAAGGCTATTTTTACAAGCAATACTACAATCCTTCCACATCTGTAACAATTACAAATCATAGGATACTTCATGTAAAACTTTTCAGCACTTATGGACTACCAGATCCCTAATTTGTGATTTTGTTGTACCCTGTTTATCCACTGTACATTCAAATATACCAAGGTCTTCACTGTTACCCTTCATAATTATTTCATATGACAGTTATCCTCTAGAAATGTTTATGTAACTTTTCTTTCTGGATTAATTTCTTAATTCCTATTTCAATTACAGTCCAACACTTGACATTCTAAACCAATCAGGTTAAAGCAATGGGCACCTTTGTACCCCACTTCAACAAAATGCTTATTTAACTCCAGGTACATAAAATTTTCAAATTTATGTTTCGTTATCACAGAATCCTAAAACAGCTCAAGTTGGAAGGGACCTCGAGAGATCACCAGGTCCAATCTGTTGTGGGAAAGGGAGCCCGGATGAGATTATCCAGCCCCCTGTTCCATCACAGCCACCCAACACCGAGCTATTTAGCTATTTAAAGCAAACCTTTTCTCTCCTATCAGGACCAGTCACATTTGTAGCTGCTGTAGGGCAGGACAAAGATGCTTCTTAAATTAATAACGAGTATTAAACCGTTAGGATGCCTGCAATATTTCTGAGTGCATTGGAAGTCTGTCACCAAATGACGGGACAACATCTCAGTATGTGTTGTACAAGGCACTCTCTGCCAAACACTAAACTCATTTCAAATTCACTGACAACTTACACGAGCTTGTGCTTCAGAATCATTTTGCTTTCACTTTTGTCTGTATTTCTAACCATACTCAGTACTTCTGCAGGGTTGTGTCCAATAAAATTCTAATGTTTCAACTAAATATACTCAGGTTTCACCAGTGCACTGTAATTATTAATGAAGATACTTAATATCAGGAAGACAAGGTCTTTCCTCTCCTCTACGTTTCCCTGCAACAGACTTCTTGGTTTAGAGCACTGCAGCCACTTGCTAATCTTTATTGATTACGTGAGCTTTAAGAAGAGATTTTAAAACTGTAGTGCTTTATTAAATCCATATATTTTTTCCTTTTATTCTTTGATTTTGTAGTTTAATTTTAGAGCACTTACATGTGTATAACAAACATTCCTTTTAATTTGCAATTTTTTCACATTTCCACTATATTAAAGCAGAATGATTTTCTTCCCCTCTGTAGCTACACTTTTTTTTTTTTTACACCATTTTACTGATGCTGAGAAGCACATGCTTTTCAAGCTTTGCAAATCAGCATCACAGTTCCTTTATTCCAAGCCTAGATTTTTCTATTTGTTTTCAAGCATGCTTGAATGTCAGCCTCCTGCTGGCACAGCACGGCATGAGTTGTAAGAAAACGCGAGGGATTTACTTGCCTGTTGTATGCTGTCCCCATTAACCATATGAGGTAGAAGTGGCACTTCATTCAATAGAGGCGTAGCTTCCAGTGGAGGCGGCTGGTCGGCCATCATGTCTGAAAACCATTCATTGACGACCGCTCACATTAACCACCTGCTAGAACAAAAAAGAGAGTGTTCCATATGAGATACGTCTCTCCAGTCCCCCTAAGAATTCCCGACTTCGTTTGCAAACTGGGTACCAATGTTTTAGAAGAAAAAAATACAGCAGTGCCTTCAGGATGCTGCCTTGGGTTGGTTTCGTTTTTTTTTCTTCTCCACAAAACAAATACTTGCACTGTGATAGCATTTGAATCCTTTAATGACAATTCAAGAACATTTGAATACTCAATAGGAAAATATCATCAGACTTTAGCACTCCACAACTCTTCCCCCAAAGATTTTCAAACAAACTGACTTTAATTGGAGACAAAAGTTACTATAAAACATCCACTTACAGCTTCATTGAATATTTGAAAACTTGTGCAAACTGACAGTCTTAAAAAGATGGAAGGGGATAAAAAGTCATATATCCACATTCTTCACAACAGAGCACATCCAATTAATCTAATATATTACCCTACTTTTCAAGTACTGCATTTAAGGAATATATATCCTTCTTCCAAGCACATACTCTTTAAATACGTATTGTGCATATTCAACCCGACATGCCACGGGTGATAAAATCAGTCCATAAGTGATGCAATTACACAGTAGCAAAATTCACACTTTATTCCTAAATCTGTAGTTACAAATTCTAAATTGCGTGTATTCCAGAATCTAGGTTTGAGACCAGATAATTAGCACATTACATGTACATTTCAGTCTCTGTAATGATCAATGCCCCCCCAAACCATACAATTTCTCCAGTGTAGCATCATGTCATCAATCTACAAGTCAGACACGGTGAAAACAAGGCTCAAGGCAACACAAGAGAGACAAAAGTCTTTAACTGGAGAATTCATGGAGAATTGCACATGGAGAAGCACTATATAGTTTTGGGCTTCTAGCGAATAATCTATGATTAAAATAAATCAAAATACATTCCAAACGTTAGTGAATTTTCAGTGTATAGTTAGTTCAGCACCCATAAAAAGCACAAGAGAACAGGATACAGGAAATGTTGACATTTCCTTCTCCCTTCCCATTACCTCCTATAAACCCAGGCGGAAGTCAAAATGCACTTAGGATAGGCTAATTCATTAAATTAAAAATAAAAAGCAAAAACAAAACAAAAAACACTTCCCCAAATCTGTGCATGAACGAAGTCAGACTACACACAACTGCCAAATCTTTGTTCGGTTCTCTATAACCAGTATGGAAATTAGTTTCCATATTCAAATTGGGAGGGGGTGGGGGAGGAAAACTGATTAATTCTATACTTGTAGGACTGAATCTTCAGCAGATTAGTGACACTTGGAGAAATACTATGGCCTGACGGTTATAATTTCTTCCAGTCTGAACTCATCTCATTCAGAAAGGATCTGTAATAAAAGGTGAGATTACATGGATTTCACCTGTAATTCCAATCCAAGGTAAAGAGGCTGGTAAATTCCATTGTAAAAACCTTTCTTGTTTGCAAAAGCATCTCAAAATAACAGATACAATCGCACAGCCACAAAATACAACATAACAAAATAACCCAAATTGCCAAAAAACCCAGCTCATTCTGCAGATCAGTTCCCCCATGTCTGCCCCAGTAACAATTTTAAGAGGCAAATATGACTGTACAGGTGCAAGGACGAGACACAACCTCTAAAGTTTAATCTTAACCAAGCATGCTATTTATTTCCTGAATAAAATAATCTCCCATCCTATTTGTCAGATTTTGAATTACCTCTGTCCAGGAAACAAACTCATCTGATATATGTATGTAACTGTTCCACTTAAAAATACCTGCATGGTAACACCACCAGACTGTATCTTGAAATTAAGGCAGAAGTTTCTTCTACTACCCCTCTCCCCTTTTTAGAGGTTAGAACTAAGTCTTAAGAGCCATTATAGCAATTCAGTATACACAGGGAGATTGAAAATACTTTACTTTGTATCTGTGTATAGTCCCAATTTATTTCACCTAAGAACCTCAAAATTGACAGAAATTAGCACTTAATATAAAGGGGAAAACCCTTTACCAAACAGAAACTACATCTGCATTTAAGTGTTCAACTCACCAAAATAACCAGCTGTAGAAAAAGGCGTTCTGAAACAAATTCCAATACCACCTGCAATTTTAAATAAACGTTCAAAGTTTCTATCCTTGCCTCCTACCTTGGCTGTATATAATTCTTTGAGGTTTTCTCTACGTTAGTGAGCAGCACGGTGTAGTTAGTACAAATTGTAGAGCCGAGGAACAACATCCACACGGTTATTAGAATCCTTAATTTATTGCTTGATGACACAGGTAGTATTTACATTTACACCTACACACATTTTCTACTTGCTTAGTGCTGTAACTTCATATTTTTCAGAAGAAGAACTTAATACTTGGAGTATTAGGAAAGAAATGTTTTTATACAGTCAATGACAACGTCCAAAAATAGCAAATACAATTTCAAATCTTCATATGGTCAGAGGAAATGGCAGTACTAGCACAAATGAGAGCATTTTAGTAAATTTTGAGGCAGTTTCACCTGACTCAGGACACTAATATTTCACTGTACAGCTGGGCTCAGATGGCTGCAAGTGGCAAAACACCAACGATAAAAAGGAACCTCCCCCTGCACACTGATGGACTTTACAAAAAAATGGGTTTTTTTTGCTTTTAGAACACAGCTTCACTCCTTGAAAATTCTGATAAGAGAACAGCAAAGACACTGCCGCTCTCAAAGGTACCATCTCTGCTGGTAAATGAGCAATGGGGCTCAACCCCTGCCCAGTGTAACAGGTAAAACTTTGGGGAGATAAAGCACTCCCATGGAACATGGTACCAAAGGGTTCACCTCCTAAAAGTCTCCATTTCATTTGAGGAAGCAGGTGGTATTTGGTAAATAAAAAGAGAATTCCTGAAAAGTGATTACATACTCGGCACAATTTCCTGAAAAACGGAAAAAAGAAATTGAGATCTATCTTGAAAAGTCATTACCCACATCCTCCTACTGCTGCTCCCAGAGCGGGGAATCCAGTCCTGTGTCCTCCAGCTCAGCCCCACCAGTTGTCCCCAAAGGTAACCACGGGGTGGGCAGAGAGGTGATCTGAGGATCCTGAACCCACCTCCATCCATCCCACGTTCCAAGTCCTGTTAAGTTCCTCAAATGCTGTCATTGACACTGCGCACCTTCCTTTTTACTCCAAACCCAACCCAAGTCAACTCTGATAGGCAAATCCAAATGACCCAAAGAAGAAGAACCCACCTAGAGGGAAAACTGCATCAAAAAGCTTCCTGGGTCCCTGAAGGCTAATTTATTTTATCACATGGTTGGTAACAAAGGGTCAGGCTGCTATTTTCCATGGTCTGTTCTTGACATCTAGGCATTTTAAGTTTAGCACTACTAATTATCCAAGCGGACAGGGAACCAAAAAAAAAAAAAAGGAAGAAAAAAGCATTCACACTAATAATCACAGGCTGCACTGACACTAAAGATGAGCAAATACACAAAATTTTAAACCCTAAACTAAAAATAACCAAGAAAAATCCCATCTGCAAGCATTAAAGACTAGGCAAGTCTGGTAGTTGTCAGAGTTGCAAAGGAACATACTGGGAATTAGTGAATCATTATCTATGAATCAAGAGCAGAATTCGTAGAGATATCTCTTCTAGAGCTCTGTCACCATGCACTGGAGGGGTTTAAGTCAGTATGGAATTAAATCGATTAATTTTTAGAAAGGTTACAATTTTGCAAGGGTACTTCTGCTGTGATTCATTTCTTTGCAGTGGTTTCTATTAGACATCAGCTAAAGGTCATTCCCAAACCTCATTTGAGCTGAAGGATGAATTCAGCCCATACAGCATGATAGCCATTAAAAAAATACATGCATAAAAATATAGGGACTAAGCATCTCAGAAACAAACCTGCTGAAGCACTGTTTTAGCAAAGGTGAAAGAAATAATAGTAGATATTGCATTTCTAAGTTAACAGAAATCCACACCGGATATAGTTTGAGCTACTGCTTTCACAGATTATTTGTTCAAGACACACACACCTGAAAATGTGGAATGTATTGTCATTTATTTTACAACATAAAAAAATGAAAATATTTTAAAGCAAATAAAACCAGCTCATATTTTAAAAATGTACTCTTAAGAAGTGCTCCTGAGTAATTCAACACTGTGCTAACGTAACATGGTTAATCATGTTAACCATATTAAATGAAAAAAAAAAAAAAAAAGAGGCAATATTTTCCACTGACAGTCTCGCACTACAAAGGCTTCTAAGAAAAACAGAAAATCTTAATGACTAGCCTTCCAGAAAACAATTACAGTACACAGCGGCTGTGCCTGACCTCACTTCCTGACATAGTAAAAACGCCGAGGCTCTGGAAGACTGAAACATTGGCCTTCCCTTTTCTCCAGCCCAAATTCTTCCCCGACCAGCGCTGCAGTCACCCTGGCCCCCGTCCAGCTCCCGAGGATCCGCACTGAACTCAGTGTTCATTGATTCACACTTCGCTCCCCGACCGAAGGCAGCGCCTGGGCCCAGAAAGCCGGGGCTCTGATTTACATACAAACGAGCTATTATGCTCCCGGGAGGGAAGGAGCGAGGCGAAGGTAGTTAATTGAGGTCTAAATGATAGTAGATTGTCACACCTTAAGTCTGGAAAACACCATGGATTCTCACGAGGCATTTTGAAATGAAAAATCTGAAGTAGCGTAAAATCGTTTCAGTCCAAAGTGAAATAAATATGTAATTCTAGTACATGGGGCAGCGACTAACGAGTATTTACTAAACCCACTGGAAACACTGGTTCCTGCATTACAGAACCTCCATTAGCCATCTGCCAACGTGCAGCAAGGAATGAGGGGTCACATTCAACTCCCAGTCACTTCCACTGGGATGTCACAACAGAAGCAACTTCAAAATTCTAACAGCAATATCTCTAAGAAAAAGTCAGGACCAGAATAATAAAAAAACCACACCACTTGTGTTTTATCCCTAACTTCGGAGCAGTCACCCATAAACACCGACACCACATCAACAATTGTACACAGTTTCTCTTCAGGCAGTAACAATGAATTTGCAGCTATTTGTGTGCACAGCAGGGAAAAACAAAGGAAAGGTTTTGTATTCATTAAACGTATTTTATAATACAAAAAAAAAAAATTGAAAAATTACTTTTTCACTGGAATTATATCCTTTAATTATATTAATAGAATATGAGATTATCTATTATGCAAATGGGTAGCACCATTACGTATTTATGTATTTATAGACCTTTCTTTATCTCATAATAAGTATTTTCCTTGCATATTAAAAAAATCTCTCTCCAAAAAGACATCAAACTAAATAGGAGGGGAATACTAGATAGAAATGGATCAGCTTCATTCCACTGTCCAGAGCAGAAGCGGAACATATTTCATTAAAGTAAGTGCTGGAGAAAGTTCCTATTCCAAAGAGCTTACTACTTAATTGGAGACTTTTTTTTTTTTTTTAAAAATACAGTCTGCCTGAGTTAGAGAGAACAATGTGTCCAGGAGCAAAGAGGAAGTCTGATGGAGAGCTAAAAATTTATCTCAGGCTTCCTGATTTCTAGGTTCAGCCCCTTATGCAACCTTCTAGCTGGATCAGAAGTTTACACCGATTACAGGAAGTAAACCACTACAACATTGCTATTTATGGTATAAAAGCCTAAAGCTTTAATTATAGCTTTTTTTTATTAACAGAATTACTAATTAGTATTTTTATATCGATATCTACTAAATATAAAATATATTTTATTTATTTATTTTCTCTAAGTAGGGAAAAAATCCCAGTCTCATTGCAAACAACATTTTTGGATGGAAAAAGCTACCATCTAGAACTGGATCTGTGGACACACGTGTGTGAACATCACATACTCCGAGACATCCAGACACTGTCAAACCTTTAACTCCAGAAGATCTACCTCAAAGTGAGACTTCCAAGCATTTTAAACACGCTCTAGCCCATCAATTAAATTCTGCATCAGCCACCTCCAAAGGCTGTCAAAAAGAACAAGAGCAGACCCAAACAAAAGTCATCTCCAACCTCAGGCTAAGAAATAACCTTGTCAAGAAAATGAAACCGTATTTATGAATCCCAAAAAACTCCTCACCCCTCCAGATTGGAAATTTATGCCCCGCAAAATTTTGAGGTAGGAAACATTTTGAAAAAAAAGGTACAAGCTACCCTCTCCCACCCAAGTTTTTCAAATAAACAGTATTTACAAGGTGTTTAAGATATCATCCCAATCCTAAAATAGTTCTCTTCTGCCACAGGACCACACACGAGACGTTCTAGGTGGATTGGTTTACTTTTAGCAAGATTAAGGAAGGGAATGAGAGACTTAACAGAATCAGACTTAATAGAAGGCTCAGTTACAGCTTCAGCTCTGAAGAGACCACCATCACTCCATAACAGTCATCTGTTCAAAACTAAATATATGTTTTGATTAAAATGTTGGAAATAATTTATGATGACACCCAAGTGAATTTGTCTGCACCATCTCATATGAAGTTTGGCTTCTGGCCATGAAGGGCACCAAGACTTTGATACTGAAAACATTCTTCACAACTTTACCCAACAAATACGCTCAGTCAAACGTTTTTTAATACTTACAGTTGTGAAAAGCCCAATGTCATTTTGATGTAGGAATTGCTAGGACCTTGCAGTTTTGACCTAGGTAAGGTCTGTGACCCAAGTAAAACAAAAAAGCTCTATACAACACCCACGCCAGCTCCATGGACACAAAGTACAAGGTTTCCGTACTCTGCACCAACAAACTTTAAAAATCTTTTCCCCTTTTGATATCTGAAAAAGTGACAATTCCAAAACACTTCTCTGTGTTTTCCAAGAAGCTTAATTGTTACTTAAATGCTTATTCCAGAGTGACCATAAGCCTTTTATTACAGTCGGGATAGTCCTTCTACGCTCACAAAGACCCCCTGGGTAACAAAAACATCAGGTCAGTCACCAAAGGAAGCTCTAGTAACTTCCTAAAAGCTGCCGAGCCACAAGTGGCTCTTGTGGCCACCAGAAAGAACGACCCATGGTGGGGGGAAGCTCAAGGTGTAGGAGGACAGGGGCTAAAAAAACCCAACTAGCAAATTTGAGAAGGACACTTTTTTCCTAAAGATAATCAAATTAAGTATTAACATCCATCTCTCGGGGCACTGTGAGACCTGACCGCCAATCAAAATTCTCCCTGAAGGAGAAGGAAGATTGAGATGGAAAGCCTTCATATCACAGCCACCAAAAAAACCCAAAACCCCTGGAGAAACAGCAGATGCAAGATCCTAAGACACATGGGAACTCTGACATAAGTGATAATATCAACTTTCACCCTCCCTTTACCAATCTGGATCAGGTTCCTGATGCAACTGTGCCAGGAAAGCAATAAAAAAATTGCTCCACTCCACCCTCAAACAGAAACTACAGCAGGAACCGCCCAGAGCACTTCAGAATTACTTTTGAGCCTGAAACTACATCCCTTAACATTTGAGAGCTCTACCCCATGGAGCCAAAAAAAAGGCAAAGGCAGAATCTGAAGGCCAGTGCTCTCCCCAGAGGGTTACACACCTTTTCCCAGTGACTGCAGAACTTCTTGCTGTCCTTTGGAAGGGAAACTCCACCGTTAAGAACTGTGAGCTGGGAAGAAAGGATCTGTCAATACCCAGAGTACGTTAGATTTGACCCGATCTGAGCTGTTATGGCCAGTGAGCATATTGTTAATATTACAGCCACGTCTGTCCTCCTAATAATTCGTTTATGAGGCCTGTAACGTTTGCATTAACAGCTGCTCTAATGCAAACATCACACTACTTTTAGATAAATATTTTCCTTTATTGTTTCAGTTATTTTATGTCTTTACTCTTATTGCCAGAGAAGCAGACTCACATCCTCAGTGCTTCTGCGCCGCTCCCCGAGTGACCGGCCCCATAAAACAAAACCCAGTAGTTCCCGAAAGGTCCCATTCCTGCTTCTAGAAGTGTTTAAAAGAACTAAACACCTCAAAGGACTGAGCCCTAAAAGCGTTTCATTCTATTTCAACTTAAAAAAAAAGTAATGGCATTAAAGTCTTTTCCAGCTGTATCAATGTTGTTAAAAAAAAAGATAATTAATTAAATGCAAAACTGACTGCTTCTTTCCACTGGCCAGGAAGATGACACATTCTGGCATAAGCTAAGTGTTTTAACATCCTAAAGCTACAGAAAGCATGACATTTTCAAGCTTATATTTAAAAGCTTTAATACATGTGATGTAACAACATATTTATTTTAAATATGATTTTTTAAAGTCTGAAACTGTGTCCCCTGAATTTCAAAACACTGTTCTGGTTGTTCAGGCCTTAAAGGAAATCAGTTTATTTACACATTAACAACATACGACTAAAACACTCTTCCTAAATGTCTATCTAAACCACTTAGAAGTTGTGGAAGTAACATACACTATGGTTTATTGAAAAGTAATTCAAAAAAAAAGGTCACAAGAAGCAGAGTGCACCGCTGAAATAAAAAAAAAAATAATAAAAAATGAGGAAGGAAAAATCCTACAAAAGCAGAAACAGGGTCCTCACAGGACTCATCACAGAACCACAGAATGCTATGGGGTTGGAAGGGACCTCTGGAGATCATCTCGTCCAACCCCTTGCCAGAGCAGGTCCACCCAGAGCAGGCTGCACAGGAACGTGTCCAGGCGGGTTTGAACGTCTCCAGAGAAGGAGACTCCACCACCTCTCTGGGCAGCCTCTGCCAGGGCTCTGCCACCCTCA
>JAOTQQ010000063.1:3035310-3083745 GCA_026546715.1 Gallinago undulata | reverse complement strand
CAGAGAAGGAGACTCCACCACCTCTCTGGGCAGCCTCTGCCAGGGCTCTGCCACCCTCAAAGTGAAGAAGTTTCTCCGCATGTTTAGATGAAACTTCTTATGTTCAAGTTTGTGCCCGTTACCTCTTGTCCTGTCACTGGATGGACACCACTGAAAAAAAACTAGTTCCATCCTCCTGACCCTTTAAGTATTTATAGGTGTTGATCAGATCCCACCTCAGCCTTCTCTTCTCCAGACTAAAAAGACCCAAGTCCCTCAGCCTGTCCTCATAGGAGAGATGCTCCAGGTCCCTCATCATCTTTGTAGCCCTCTGCTGTACCCTTCTCCAGCAGTTCCCTGTCCTTCTTGAACTGGAGAGCCCAGAACTGGACCCAGAACTCATGGTGCAGTCCTAATGCTAACAGTGGTAAAGAAGAGCTAGAAAGCCAACACAGTGTTTATTTGCAAATAAAACATACAGCTCTACAAAGACAATCCTATACTCAAAGAGCACAAGCCCTTCTACATACCTGAAAATACACCTTGGTGATAACACTGTAAAGGCCACAGAGAAACCATCACCGGTCAGCAAACAGGGAGCTGGAGTTTACACCTTTAAGTAACTACAGATCTGAACGGATGAAGCAAAATGTTTAAAACCGTGCCAAGATTTACAAGATGGGAACTGCAAGTTTCTACAGGGAGCTGCACGTGCTCCAAGAGTCTGAAATTCAGGTTAAAGTATCTGGATAACCAAGTAAAATACTTCCCTATGGGACAAATTTGGTCTTAAAAGTGGAATGTAAAATTGAATCTGTTTTACAATACTTTTTCCCCTCAAAAGAACAAAAGTTTTACCCATTATTTTACCAAGCTCCTTCAATTCCAGGGGAAAAAGTTCCGTTTCAAAGAATGGAAACAATCCAAAGAAATGGCAGACGAGTCCATTGCAACAGAAACGTGTATATTCCATAGCACCTTGTTCACCTGAGTTTCCTCCCTAAAGCAAGGAATACCCCATTCACAGCAAGGAATAATTATCCGAGCATTTTTTAAAAGCTTTTCTTATAATTTGCAAGTAAGAGTTGGACTTAAGTGCACTCCAAGCACTTTGTCCCATGCGATGGATTTCCAGACACCAGAGGTGACACACTGGACGTCAGTTTGCTGGGCCAGTGGAACCTCCTGGGATTATGCCAGGGAAGCACCCCAATATTCAGCCAGTTTTAGTGCCAGAACTGGGTAATAAAAGATCTGAACCACAAGTTATTTTCCAAAAACTTGTACCCTGTATCTTTAACAAGAATTTATTTTTTAAACTTGACTCTAAGAGAGGGCAATCATCCAGATTATTAAAATCCAGATTATTAAGAACAAGAGTCACAATGCTATTTCCAGGAAAGGCTTCCTAGCACGAGACTGGTCAGAGCAGTCAACTGTTGTCTAATTCAAGAGAGCAGAAGTAATATCAGGACTTCACAAGGTTAATACAAGAAAGAGTTTGTGTTCAGGTTTCTGTAGACTTTAAGGACAGCAAAGGCTGTTTTCCCACTAGCTCTGATTCCATCCCCTCCTGTGAATCAGAACTGGGCTGGATGTATCCTGTCAACGTATTGGTACAAACAAGCTTTTTAATTTAAGAAATCCCTTACAAAACATGAATTCAAAAAACAAGCACAAAAATACAGCAAAAGCAAAGGATTTCTTCAATTTCTAAGAGATTATGTAAACTAAGCACAGCAGAATTATTGGGATACACAAATTGAAGACTGTTTTTCTTGCACAACGTAAGAAGAGGTTCAGGCTGGAGGTTCAGGCTGCAACACTTTAGCAGCGCAGCGGATCAAATTAATCTGGTTAAAACAGGTTACACTTAACCCAGGGGCTAAAACACACCAATAAATTACACAAATCACCACATCTGAGCAGTCTCACAGTAACAGACCACGTGCATTTTTTTTGTTATTCCACGGAAAATGCAAGGCAAAATGCAAGTCTGAGATCATACACACGAGGTTTAAGCAAAGACACTTCCCCCAGCGCTTGTGACAGGCCAGGGACACACACGCAACCGTTATCACAGTTCAGCTGATGTGTAGTAACACACTAAATTAATTTGCTTCTATGTCTGAGCTTTAAACATTTATTGGTAAATCAGTTAACCTGCTACAAGTTTGAGGATGTAATCACACCTTTACGTAAAAAGCACGAGTGTAAATTATCACGGTTTTGAAGAACCTAAGGACGACAGTTTATATATAATGTTTTCATAAAGGTTCTATTCTAAGAAATCTAGGCATTAAAAGGCAAAACGGTTTAGAATACACAAAAAAGTTGTTTACATAGTATCTTCCAGAACTGAATAGTTGTTCTAAATAATTATCACCTGTGATATTTTTAAATGGACAAAAATATACGTATTGTAAGCAAATCAAATCTTCTCAGTCATTCTATTCAACACTAGCATGTACCATCTTGCAAAAAAGAGTACTAAAGCTACTTACATCCATGCAAATATTGAAGGCTGCTTATATTCCCTGTAGTATGTAACTGTAGTACGATGAACCCACTGAAGTTATACATCAATGGTACAGATCACTAATTTGGAACACTTTAATACTTCACACAGCAGAATTGAAAGCAAGAGTTAACCTTAAACCCCTTGAACAGTTATCAACATTGAAAGTTATTTAATAAAGGGCATTATACAGCAGATAAAAATGCTTCATCTAAATTTATAACCCCATATTTAACATGATTAAATGATCTTCCTCCTAAAATACCTACTCAACTCAGGAGACTACAGCACGGTTACCATTTCTTTTTCTTTATATCTCGTAAGAAACCCACCTGCTGATTGATCTTTTGCTCACAGAACACTTTCAACTTTTCTCCCTAAAGACTTGCTTTATATTTCCTTATGTGGTTTCAAATCACATTCTATTCTACACCAACCTGCTGCCATTCAGTTCTTTACTTGATTTTGTCTGTTGCATGAGAAAATTGTGATCCAAACATGAAACAGCCTGGAAAAATGGGGTAAAATGCTATTTACAAAGTTGAGACCAGCCTGTTACACTTGAATTTTGGTGCGCAGTCATAACATGAAAACTAATTCTTCGCTAGAGGGGACCCAACCTCAGCAAAAATATACCCCCATCTCAGAAAAACTACAATCTGCTTGGATGCCTTTCAATTCGCTAAACAGTACATTAGCTGTGGTGTAGCACAAAAATGCAATTTTATTCTCTAACCCAGCTAATGTGTGATTGCCTTCCTCAATGCAGCGGTCGTGTTACGCTAAAGAACACAGTGCTGTAAGCTGTATGCAGCCAACTTCACAAAGAGTGATCAAAATCTCTTAATTAGTGGCTATTATCAATGGATACCTGCTTTGAGCAATATTAACAACTGCTTTCTTCTAATTCACAGAGAGATTGTGAAACATGAATTCAAACATATGAATTTGAAACACCAGGTGCCCACCAATTCAACAGGTGGTTCTAAACATCAATGTTCTTTTTAGAAAAAGCTTGATGATTGACTTCAGGACGTACTCACATCAAGTCTCCAAAAGATGAAACAACCACTTTCTGTCTTTACAAATACTTTATAGTGCACGTGCTTATTCTCTTGCTGTGTAAAACACTCTGTTCTAGCCAACAGCTTGTAAAACTTGTCTTTACTTTTGGCTACTGGTGTTTTTAAGAATGCCATGGTTTCATAAGGGCCCTGCAGTATTGTACATCAGAAGGTAATCCACAGGAATATTAATTTAAAAAAAAAAAAAGACAGTTTGAGAATTCTTGCTCTCACAAGTGCTGTACTGAGGGCAATTTTCTGACAGATTTTTTTCCTGTTTTGTTTTTTTTTTCCAGTTTTCAAGCAGATCGGTTCCATGACCTGATCAATCCCATGACAGAAGCTCAAATCCATGAGCTTCAACTGAAAAAAAATATTAAAAGAATAAAGGATATCTGAGTAAGGCTACCTAGTCAGGCACTTAAGAATGCTACCAACCCACTTGAGTTGCTTTCTACACAGGAAATGCATCTCACTAAAACCAGAATTTACTTTCTTTACCCAAGGCCAATTATGCAAGTCTCAGACAAAACTTCCAGCTAAGGGGGTGGAGGGAAGAGAGAGAGAGAAAGCAAGCAATGTGAAAAGAAAGATAAGGTTGCTACCTTATAAAATCAATAATGTTTATGTGGAAATACCAAACCTCTTCTTACCTCAACAACTCTATCAGTTCTCCCTTCCCTAATTCATTTTTTCCATTTGATAATAAGTTATCCAAAAACTTCTTCCAGGGAGGGTTGGGTGGGGGGAAGGAGTCCTAAGTTTAGAAATCTGTAAATAATTTTATATTATTTCACCTTATAGTGTTACTTAAGAGACTTAACAGAAAAAAATACCATAAAACCTGGGAGGATAGTAAGTTATGTCTAATTACCGTTGACACTCTCCTGACTTGAATTTCCTCCTGCTGATAAATGTTACACAGCCAGTGCCAGCTGTAGTAGGAGCAATGTGATGGCCTGTCTCTCAATCTTCTTTCTGCAGAGAAGAAAAAAATAATTTCTTTTTTAGTGACTTGGCAAGCCTGAAGTTTTAAGAAAAAAAAAAAAAAGGGTGCAGGAAACAACCTACATTCAATAAAACAGCAAAAGACATCAGAGAACAGCCAATGATTAACTCCACCACAGTCAGCAAATAAAACTCAAGGAAGATTACTCTGGGAAAGAACCAGAAGACCTTACGCAGCCTTCTTGTGTTCCTTCTGTGTGTACAGAATGCAAAACCTGACAACTGTGTAAACACAGCATGTACATTTAATGCCATGTTGGCCAAAGATATGCCATTGCTTAAGCTATGATCTAATTAGCAAAAGGTAACTTGAATACTACCAAGATGGTTCCCGTATACTTAAGTGCTGCAGAACACGTGTTATAAGTTATCTACTCATTGCTGTATTCCTCTATATGATAATAATGATGGAAAAAGATCAATTTCCCAAAAGTACGTGAATTTATCCAAATTTAAATTACCACAAACATATTTATCCTCTGACAGGGGACATAAAAAAAAGACATAAATTTTACAATCTTGGAAAATACAACCAGAGTTAACTGCTACAGGGCAGCACAGCTTTATTGTAGAAACTGTTCCACTAAAGATGCTCCACCAGCAGATACAAAGAGCTTCAGTAGTCCCTGAAGCCATTCATGCTGTTGCACTTAATAATCTAAAAATCATACTCTTCCCCAAGCTACCAGATCAGGTTCCAAACTCCAGTTCCTAAACCATTCGCACCCTGAGGATTATAAATTGCTCGGTTTTGGCTCTCCAAACTCTGTCTTTACAAATATTAGTCAATTCCCAAAGTAGGTTTTTTTTTTCTTCAAGATAAGGCACAGGGATGAGTGTTCTGCAGTTTTACACAAACACTGTAAGAAATCACTGTCCCTGTAGCTCATCAAGGTAGTTTACAACCTAAACTGGCAAACTTTGCCCCGAGCCAGCCAGCAGAAGCTCACCGCTTCCTCCAGCGAACACAGCAGAGCCATTGTTATCTTCCCCAGAAAGGTGATACTGTCTTGAAGTCACAGATGTTTCTGAGTCGCAGCCTAATAAATGTTCCTCCTGAACTACTTTTAATAAGACACGGGCAAAAAAAAAAAAAGTAAGTAATACAAAGCATCAGGCCCCAATGCTGGAAGAGTGAATCTTGAGCAAACGGAGGCATTTTTCACATCAATCAAGATAGGGGGAACAATGGCAGATTTACATTAAGATTGAAACGGACTGAGAGCTCCGAGCCAGTGGTCTGTCTTTGCTGGTCAATACACAGAAAGGATTGTGTTAGCACCACTGAAAGAATAAATTATCGCTGCTTTTACAATAAGCTCTTCAAGAATGCAATAAAGAGTTCAGTGTGTGCTCCTCACTCAGGAATCCAAAACTTTTCAGTTAAGGTCTGGCTTGCAGCAAAGATAACAGCTGAAAACTAACCATCTTGACCTTGGTAAGCTTCATGACAACTTGCTAAAAACAGGTGAAAAAAAAAAAAAGAAACAGACAAGGTTACTTCTCTGATATTCACCGGCCTTGAAACCAGAGCAGTGAGCAACCACAATTTTAAATACCGATAGCTCAGGCCTGATCGTTTTGAGATACAGCAAAATTAGAAGTGAGAAAGGTAATTTTTTTTAATTCCCCTAAAGCCCCTTGACTGTTGCAGTATTACTAATATTGAGGTTTTATCACCTGCTTTCAGAGATAAAATTCTTCTCTAATCAAATGAAGACAGGAAATCAAGAAAATATATAACCAGGGAAGGCATTTTTACAATATTTCATAGCAGCTTACGACTTTGATGCAGAATATTGTAGGAAGGCCTTCTCAGTTGTGTATTTTCTTCAAAGTCACAAGCTCACTTTTGCATTTCGACAAGAAGCCTTCCAAGTTGGGGAAATAGGGAAATAGGTCATCAAAGTGCCAGTTTCAGTCTTCCAAGCAAAAAAACTGTATTTTAATTTGCTTGAAATTCACCCAAAGGGATTCCAAAAGCTTTTTCAATAATGGGGGTACAAATGGGTCCTCAAATACATGCACAGTTCCCCTCAAACATGCTGCATTCTCAGTGGGGGCCTGACAAGGCCAAACTCTCCCTCCTGAGCAGAATGCTGGATTTTTTACTGTTTGCACAATACATATGAAATCTTGTTGCATTTTTTTTTTTTCTTAAGGACTCACCAAAACTTTCCTAAAAATAAACATAAAAGATGAAAGATTGTTGGGCATGGGTGTGCAGCCCACACAGTCAACATGATGCAAATGCTAGCCTCCAAAAAAACCCAAACAAAAGACTGTTAAATGTGTAATATAGAACTTCTATAGTCAACTTTGCTGCAAATTTGGTTTCAGTACAACATCAAAGAAAGATGCAGTTTGTGATCCAGGGTTGTGGCAGGAAATGCATTTGTGTAGACAAAGTTATCTTTATTCTCTCTAAAGGTGAATCAACCAGGAGTTTACCCCTTTAAACTATTCTAACATTCAATTCCTCAAAACCATTGGCAAGTAAAACACTGTAGTAAAATTAACTACCTAATTTTACAAACAGAATTAAGCTACCCTAATATAACAGGAATGAAAACGGTCTGCAATATCTATCTGTGCAGATACAAAGCCCAAGAAGTTGAAATTATTCCATTTCGCAGTCAAAGAGGCACTTAGTTGTAGTTAAGGCCAAATTTTCCAAAAAAACTTGCTGCAACAGTACTGAGCCTACAACCCAGTGAACAACTTGTAATAGCTTGCTCCAGGAGACGTTTCAGATGGTCAATACAAGTCCTGTTTATTCACAGACTGTATTAAGAATCACAAACCAAGGTCCAGGATACCACCGAAAACAAAGTAGATAGCTCGGATCAAATAAATCCAATATTCTGCAAAGCTGAGTTGAAAGCAAAGAACAAATTATTCCCAGACAACAACAGCACTCCAAAACTTCCAGAGATTTGGAACACAGTAAGGTAAAAAAAAAAAAAAGACCTAAAAGATGACAACGTAATAGCTGGCAGTTTTTCAGCATGCATGATTACACACACAGAGCCTTGAGAAAGTCAACATCTTTCCTATTTTACCACCTTATCCTTTTTCACATACAAATTACATAAAACAAGGAAAGGAATGCAAGTGTGGGAAGCAACTCAGGTTTTTGCTTCTTACTCCCAAAGATACCGAACAAAACAGAAAGTACTTTCTTTTACACTGGATATTAACTCCAAGGTCAATTTATTGGCTTAAAAAACAGAGAGGATGCTTCCCTGGTTAAAATGCTAATCTGAGTCTCAGGAAATCTAGATTCAATTCCCTGCCTCACCACATACTTCCTGTGTGACCTTGGGCCATAAATATTTCGGTGCCTCAGTCTTTCCATCTGCGACTGAGATAGTGTTTCCCTATTGAAGCGAGTGTCATAAATACATTAGAAGAAGCGGAGGAATCGCAGGCTGTCGGCGTACCTGTACCAGCCTAGAGAAAGGACTTATCTGCAGGTGTGCTGGGTGTCAATGTTCACCATTAGGCAGCAGGTAAAGCAAGGGAGGACCGCCAACGTTAAAAACCTAGCCACCCCAGGGCAGAAAAGATGCAAAAATATTCCAAGAATGGCTAGAAACTGAAACATGATATAACCTCAATTATGAAAATAAATTAGCTTTACAGAAAATTTCCGTCGTTCCAACTAGAAGTCTGAAAAGCGGGTTTTGAAACAAAAACACAGAAGCCAGCTGAGACTGAGCTGCTAAAGGAAGCAAATACACCTGCCAGCAGCGCATTATTACCCTGTTTTTCTGAGATATTCGCGATGCACTGTGCACAAAACACCTCAAATAAGTGGCAGCAGAGGGGCTGCTGAGGCTGGGGGGCCACGAACCCCTGGAGACTCTCCCCCAGCCCCTCTGTAGGAAAGCAGCCCTACGTCACTGAAGTCAACAGCCTTTTGAAAGAGGCAGTAAATAGGATTGTGCTGGAAAGCGGTCGCAGTGGGGTCCCCACCTTTGCTGCTGCCCCAAGGCAGAGGGGGGGGACACAAAGCAGAAAAGGGGGGGGTGGGGGGAAGGAAGGAGGGTGAAAGATGGTCACCACCCAAACAGGGGATGACAGGACTGACCTCCCCCTGCCCCGACCCCAGGAGGAGCTGGGGGAGGTGTCTGGTACTGGAGCTGCTGATCAGCCAAGGGGAACAACTCGAAGGCTACGTGGCATTTGCAGGCAGCAGCTCCGGCTGCCGAGGAGGGAGAACGGGGCGGGGGGGCGGCGACGGGGGGGGGGGGGTTGTGAAGCTGGAGAGGACACACACACACACACACACGACTTTAGATCTCAACCCCCTCTCCCCAAAGAAAGAGGAGGAAAAATAAAGAAGGGGAAAGGGAGAGAGACGGAGAATTTGTGCCTTGGGGGAGAGGAGCGGGAACGGGCGGAGAGAAGAGCCCGGGGAGCTCGCTGGCATCAGCCCCAGCCGGGGAGGCACAGCCTGAGGGGGGGGTATCTCTGAAACACAGCCCAGAAACCCCCTTCTCCTGCCTCCGCCTTCCAGCGGCACCGCCGCCCCCCCGACCCCACAGCCCCCTGCCCTCCCCACCCGCCAGGAGCGGCCCGCACCCCGCCACCGTCGCAGACCCTTCCCTGGCAACCCCCCCGCCGTGGGGTAGCCCCCCGCCTGCCCCACAACGCGGGCTCCCTCCCACAACGCCCGCCCCGTACCCCGGGGTCCCGCTTCTCCCCTCAGACGTTCCCCCCCCACACACACCCCTCCCGCCCCGCTTTCGGCCCGCCGTCCCGCACCCCGCCGCCTCCCGCCACAGCCGGGCCGACATCCCGCCGCCTTCCCGCTCCAACCCCGCCTCAGCGGGCTCTGCCCGGCTCCGCTCCGCTCCCCACCGCCGGCGGGTCCAGCCGGCCGCCAGCTCCTGGCACTGCCCACCGCGCCTTGGGTGGGGAGCGCCGCTCTCTCCCGGGCCGGGCCCCGCCGCCCTCTCCCGCCCGCCCCGAGGAGGGAATGGAGAAAGGTAGAGAGAGCCCACGGCAGCGACCCCCGCCCCGGAGGCCCCCCGCGGCAGCACTGACCGTGCGCGGCGCCGCAGCCCCTGCCTCAACCCCGGCGCTGCCGACCGCCAACCGACCGTTCCGCCATGATGGAATGCGGGCACTGCGCCTGCGCTGCCGCCGGCCGGCCGGGGGCGGGCGGGCGCGCCAACCACAGGCCGGGCCGTTCTTCGTCTTTCAGCCACCCGCTCCCCACGAAAAGAGGCGCGGAGGGGCGGCGGGGGAGCCCGCAGGTGGCTGGAAGGCCCCCGCCGGGCGACAGCTCGGGGCCGCGGGGTGACCGACGGGGGAGGCAGGGCTGGGGGGAGGGAGGGGACGCGGATCTTCAGGACGGAGTGGACACAAAGGTGGTCAAAGTGGGTGGGTGATGAGTGTCCCTCATCGCGCCATGACAGAGGCCTGGGCCACGTCCCTCGAGGTGGGCCCCGTCCTCTGAGGTGGGCCCTGTCATCTGAGGTGGCCCATGGCCTGCAGCCCCTGGAAGGCCCCATCCCTCCGTGGCCCGGTGGCACCTGACAGCGGGTGTCCTGCCCGTCACCCGATGGCACAGCCAGCACCACTGCCCGTGCTCTCGCCATGACACACAGCTCTGGCCTGGGCGGTCTGTGGCCTCCACCCCCCTCATGCCAAAACCAGGACGAATGTGGTGATTTATCTGTTTTATACATTTTGCCTCGCCCCCGACTGAGGCGGTTGATGGGCCACAGCACGTGCAAGGATAAAAAAAGCCCAAATTCTAATGCTGTGTAACAATACAAAAAGCTTTAATGCTGACGCCCGTAAGAAGCGAGGGGCATTATGCCAACTGTTCAAGTGGGCAAAGCGAAGAGGAAGGTAAGATTTCATTCCTGGTGTGTCCATCCGAGGAACTGGGTATCCCGACGGGCACCTCTCTTCTTCACGGCTGCTCTCACCCATCCTCGGAGCATCCCGAGCCCTGGGGGGCACCGAGCACCCCCCTGCTCCAAAAATGACGAAGGGCAGGGGCTGAAGAAGCCTAACATCAGTTGAAGAGTGTCTCTGGCACATCCACGTCCTCTGGCTTCTCTTCAGCTGGACAGTTTGTACCGATACATTTCCATCAACATGTTCTGAGCAAATTTGAGGCGCTGTTTGGTTTTTGTTGTTCTTCTTCTTGTTTTTTTTAAAGCAGTGATTTAAGGGATATTTTGCACACAGCATGGGAGTCCGCATCTGTGTAGATGCAAAATAAATGTAACAGCTGTACTTTTACACAAGCTCCATGTAAATTGTGTATTGCAGCAGTTTGGAAGAAAAAGGCCAAACTCGACGTTTATATGCAAGCTGTATAATATAGCTTTTAACTAACCTTATAACTAACCTTTTAAAATCAACATCCACGTGTTTACCCCTGGACTGATCTTAGATAGATTTTTAATGAATATAGGAAATTTTATAATGAATGGAAGAAATTGTTCCTTTATGTCAGATAATTTCTCTCCAGAGACTAGGGGAAGTGGTTGATTTGCCGTGCTGAACAACCCATGCTAAACAGGACTAAAATAAATTCCCATCCATCTTTTAAAATAAGCAAGCAGTGTTAAGGAAGGCCAGGGGTGGTGGTGTCTGCTGAATTTTTAGGCGAGTAATAACTTGGCTTGTTAAATAAACACCACAGAACCATTTCAGTGTAACTTTACAATTAATTTTGCTCATATTGGCCCATAAAATGAGGAATGTGTGCTCTGCAAATTGTTAGCAAACAGTGAAAGAACAGATAAAATCATCCTCAGATTGCGTCCGGGCACTTGGCAGTTGCTGAAATGTTGTCCCTTTCTTCTCTTTTGTTGTAGTTATCACCCAGCTAGTACAAGACTTCACTGATGGTTTTGAATTTTGCATTTGTTTTAGATTTGTTTTAAGGAGAAAACAAGCAAATGCTGTCATTATGCTTTAGCATCACTGAAAATGTACACTTGGTGCAAATAACACTGACAGTGCATGAAAAGATGGCTTTTACAAGGAGCCTGTTACCTTTTTATTCTCTGATCTCTGTTCTCACTCCTATTTATTTCATCTTCTGAACGCATACGAGAGCTTCTTTGTCTGACGAGCTCAGCTGCAATGCCCTTTGCTGACTGAAAAGCAGGATTGGGTAGGTGGATCAGTAGCCAATTCCAGGTGGGGAGGGCAGGGGAAGCCTTTTCCTCTTACCAGGATAATTGGCAAAATCTCTCTCATGGTCCCTGCACTGAAATTTCCTCTTCTTTCTCCCTCTTCCACAAGTTTTACTGCACACAGGTGACTACTGCCTGATTCTGTTGCAGAAAAGCAGCAGCTCCTACTTTTGCCCTGTGGAACAGTGTGGATCAGCACATTACGTGTTTTGTTATGGTTGAAAAATTAATAATTCGTCGTGCCAATGGAATAGCTTGAAATCTTCAAAAGAGGATTCAGAGGAAAAATAAATTTATTTTCTGAGTCACGTCTTTCTTTTATCACTAATAGTTCACTATTTACTTCACTGACAATTCTGAAATTAAATTCTTTAATTCCAGCTCAGACTTAAGGCTTGTGAACACTCCAGAGAAGGAAATAGACAAGTCCAGCTCAGGACTCGGTGGATACAGACCTGCTTTCGGCATTATTGGGCTCTAGGAACAAAGGGTTGGTTAATCATTTCACCTTTGAGAGAATTCCTGGAATCTTCAGCACTCCATCTCAGGAATCTTATAACGCCACAGACTCTAACTAATCTGCAGCGAAGCGTATCTAGTGCCCCGGGGATTTCATTTCTGAAGTGAAATATTTGTACTTGGTTTTGGGGAGATCCTCTGGAAGAGACCCATCAGGATGCGATTTGGAGATGTGAAATACGTTGCGTGAAGTGCCTGTCGCTGCTGAAGGCAATGATTCAAGGACTATTTTGACTTCGCAGGCTCGGTATTTATTCGTCGCCAGCTAAACCTAAAAAGTTATGACTAGTGGTGGTGTGTGATAGACGCGGGTCTGATTCCCCATCATGAGCACACTGTGTCTGATACCCAGAATAAAAAAGGTCTTTGGGGGTGAATGCTGAGCATTCTTTGCAGCCAAGGCTGTTGGACCTCCCAGCTTTGATTATTACAAGAATTCCTTTGTAGGTAATAGCGCAGTATTTTAGCACTGAGAAAAATCCTTTTCCTTTCCCTCCTTTCATTAAATAATTTTTTCTCCCTCTCACCCCCCTTAATTTTCCATTCTAAATATACTTTATATCCTAGCGAGGTATTCACTGGTAATTCTAGCAAATGTGAGGTCTGATGGAAAAGCTTACCGAGTCATAGCAAGTTGCGAGTGCGACTTAGGATGAAAGATCTAAAAACTGCCCACATTCCACAAGCTCCAGGGCTCCTTTAAAACTGAAATTGCTTCAAGTACGAGAACTATTCCCACACCGTGGAAAATAAATGACCGAATCTTTGCTGCCGACATCCTACATTCAGATTGCTATGGGATGACAGTAAGGGAAATTATATTTATTATTTTTTTAGCTGAAATTGGAGACTCTATGGCCAGTCGGCGAGGCTGAAGGCACATGAGCGCGCCGTTCCAGATGGCAAGGCTGTAGAGAGGAAATATTTGGCAGAAGTAGCATCGTGACCAAACCGCCTGGAAAGAAGGCCCTGGTTAGATGGGTCAGAAATTACAGAAGAGCATGGAACCGGTCTGAGGGGAGCTGGAACTATATTTTGAAATTCCTGGAGAGCCATAAGGACAGTGCGAGAGCGGGGGTTTCCCACACAAAGGCAGGAGACGCTCATCTGGAGTCGCTGGGTTAGAAAAAGCTGGATTTTGAGGAAATGATCACCCAGGCTGTCCTTTCTGTCTAGAGAGGAAGGGGGGAGAGAGGCGCACGCACCAGTAATTCCAGGTCAGGGGGTGGACCCGGGGCCAGGGAAGAAGGAATTAAAAATAGCAGAACATAAGATCAGAGAGCATTTGGAGAAAGGAAAGGGAAAGAGAAAAGAAACAGCCAAAATGGGAAGTGGAAATGAGTCAGGAGGGAGGGAAGAGAGCACAAATGGGAAGAAATCTGGGCTTATAAAGGAAGGGCAGTTTCTGGGATGGAAAAGGAGAGTTAAGGAGACTTCATCTTAACAAAACAATGGCAAGAAGCAGTGCCAAAAACATGCTCATTCTTCCATTAGAAAAGTTTGAATTGTATTTTCTACTTTTTTTCTTTGCTAAGTCAACAGCTCTAGGTGACTTAATAAATAAAAAAAAAAGGGGGGGGTGGGAGGGGGAGGAAGAAATAAGATATTAAGGAAATGGAAAAGAAAAGCCCTTTGACAAGAAAGGGGCGAAAAGAGAGATAAGAGGAATATTACAATTACAACATATTCCAATCTGAACATGGGCGGGGAGGTTGCTGAAAGGCTTGGATAACAAAAAACTGCTGCTTACAGCTGGACACAGTAAATACCTGGCTGCACAAAAACTGCTCCCAAACCATCAACCTCCTTATCGTGACGATTAGCAGCTGCTCTGGATTTCTAGTTCCAGCCCATAATACAGGTTTTTCTCCTCCACACTTGCGTGGCAATAATCATGATGATTATGGTTATTTTAACTCGTGTCTAGCAAAGCCTCCCGTCTCTTGAATTCATTAGGACCTGCCAGCGAGGTCTTGGAACACGTTCGCTGCATTTTCTCTGATTATATACAAAATACTGCTGTGTACTCTTTAGGAGGGACCGAGGCAAGGCAACCCGGCAAACAAACTTTTATCAAACAGCCCGTTGTTGGAAGCCTCTGTGCTCAGATCCTCAAAAGTAAACAGCGTGTCCTGGAGCAGCTTTTCCGCCAGCGTGTCCTGGCTTTGCTCCATCCACCCCAGTGGAATTAGGAGTGGTTTTTTTTTTTTCCAGCTGAGGAGCTGGTCCACGCAGGGAGAGCAAACCCGCGCTCTGTGCTGTATATTTTGAGAGAAGCACAATGGGAAAAGCCTGTAGGGCGTCGGGAGAGGGAGTTTCCCTCGCAGGTAGATGAAACGGTCCCGCTGTTCTGCGTCTGCAGGTGCACTCATCCCCATTCCCGGGAATGTGCTGTCTGCTTCCCACCGAACCCCAGGAGCAAGTCATCACCAGCAGAAAAGATTTAACGCTAATCAACACGATCTAAACAAATGGATGATACCATCAGAGGCACAGAATTAGAGCAGCACTTGGCTCCGCGCTCTGTGGTGTAGTTTTGTCCACTGTGTCGTTAGAAACTGATGCTGTTCTAAGTGAAGAAATTAAACCAGGCTTGGAGACTTGTTTTTGAGCCCGATGATCATTCCCGGGAATTTCAGTAGGCACGGTGGCTTATGTTCCTGGTACAAGTGGTAATCTTACAGAAGAGAGGCATCAGATTTTTGTCATCAGTAAGGACAGGCCAGGATGGATTGGCAGAGAAGTTTGGCAGCTGATGGTTCGTGATACCCTTCGTGATACCTCTCCCAGTGAACCCACCACTCCAGACCAGCAACTCCTCCCATGGGAGTTCTCACGTAAAATCCCCCACGAACTCACCGAATGCCATCCCTGGATCTGCAGGGCTCTTGGTTGGTACGAAATATTGCTAAAAATGCAAAACAAAAAGCCCTCCTGCAGCCCCCAGTAAACATACCCGGCGTTTACGGCCGCTGGAAGTGGCGAGGGATGAAGTTCAGAGCCTGGGCAATTCGCATTTCGTGCAGAACATCTGTTTTACGAGTCTTTCTCTCACTTTTTCTCCGGCGCAGTCTGTGTGCGAACACCCCGTGGCCTGACCTAGGGCTGCACCCCCATCTCCCTTCTCCCCCAGTCTCCAGGTTGGACCGAATTCATTGGAAACGCCTCAGGGTCTATTAGCAAAAGGTAATTAAGCCCTGGGTTGTTGCTGCAGCCCCGCGCTGGGAGCGGGGGCAGCCGGGGGATCGCTGCCAGAGGATGCCTGTGAATAACGACGGAGGATGCCGGGGAGCCCTGAAAGGCAGCGTGATGTCTCTGGAGCTCGACACAGGCTGCTGATCAGCTGTGGCAAATTAATTGCACTCTGGCTGCTTTTGAAACGAGGGGGAAATGCGGCTGGAAGGGCTTTTTCAGAGCTGGGGGGATCCCTGGAGGCTGAAGGTGCCGAGAGCCAGGAGTATTTGGCTGCCTGACCCTCCTTATCCAGACTTACCCTGCTTATACTTAGCAGCAGCTCTGACTCCTTGATGAACCCAGCCCTTATAATTAACTCATTAACATTTGCTTTTTGCTGAGCCATGAGAGTCTGGGGGCAAGTGCTGTTTGTCAGGGTACTCGTAGCAACCGGTCCTGGTCGCTCTGCAGAGCCTTGGAGAAGTGTATGCAACGTTAGGAGCAAGCTAAAAGGTTATGCCAAGGGGACCATGGCACCTTCTAGCTCTCCTTTACCATCTCTCTGGCTGCCATCCCACCAAGAACTGCCTGAGCACCAGCACTTTCCTCATCGGAGGAACCTGAAGTCAACCTGACTTCTCTTGGCTCCAGCTGGAGCTGCTGCTCTTCTGTGGCACCACCACAGGAGGAGATGGCTGTGGGACACCTACCCAAGTCTCTCCCACACACCACCACCTTCTGCAAGGTCCTTCTGCTCAGTTCCTCCTCGAATTATTCAGCAAGGCCCCAGTTAGGAATCAAATCTCCTGATTGAATCTAATTCCAAACACTAGCTGTGTTTACTCATAAAGTTATAACTCTTCTCCCAAGCCAAGAAGCAAAATAATAATAAAAAACCCCAAACAGGCTACAGAACTCCATGCTGCAACGAAGCGCTGGGAATGGGCAGGCCCAAGCAGATGCCAGGGGAAGCACACACAATGTGGCACCAGACCCCCTGCTCCAGAGCAAAACCATCTGGCTGAAGGAGATGGTGGTCTCCTCGCAAATGGCTTCTCCTCACAGGAGGGAGCCCATCTTGGCTTTGCTCCCTGGTGTTGCAGCATCCCCAGAGCAGAGGGGAGATGCGTCGGGCTCACCTGGCCCGACATGAATATAATCATAGTTAGAATCATAGAACAGTCCCTTTCCATTGGAAGGGACCTTAAAGACCATCCAGTTCCACCCCCCTGCCCTGTGCAGGGACACCTCCCACCACACCAGGTTGCTCAAAGCCCCATCCAGCCTGGTCTTGAGTTCTAAATAATCAGAGTAGCTGGATCCTCAGAAATGTTCAAAAACCCCATCATTTAAACACGTGAGAGCTAGAGGATGCTTGTCCTTGCTGCAGCTCACTGCTAGCTCTTATAAACTCAACTGAAAAAGTTTAAAAAGCCATCACCAAGGTGCTCTACTGTTGCTTGGCGTGAAGATAAAATTTGCAAGACGCTGAAGCACCAGGATCCTGTGTTTTTATCCCAAAGACAGGGGATTTGGAAGGAGCAGGTTCGCTCCCCGGGCTGAGCAGGGCAGGGGCTCGTTTCCTGCTGCATAAAACTCAGCTCCAAAGGGTCCGTGGAGAGCGAAGCATCGCAGCCAATTTCTGAAGAACAGAGAGGGGAAGGACAAAAAGGAAAGAAAGCAAGCAGAAAAAAATCTGAATTGTAACAAAATTATAGTCTGTACTGAAATTTCCACATTTGGAATTGATATTTTTCCATCAGACAAAAGGCTCGAACTTTAGCTGTTGAAATGCTGATCTTTTTTTTTAAATTTTTTAACTTTTTAAAATGTCATGTCTGGATGAGCTGCAGGTGAACCATCAGTAGTAAAGGGCTGATGCAATCTGAAAACACTTTCATGTCAAGCGAAATGTGATGCTCTTCCCTTTGTTGGCGTATTTCTCTTTCCTGCTGGGCGTGTGGTGCAGGTTTCCTACCTTCCATCAGGTGACACAGCTTCACTCATTTTCCCAGCTGCTGCCCATTTCCTAACTCCCCCTTCATCTTTTTTAGGGATGCTTCCCTTGTGACATCACCTCAGCATCAAAGTTTTGATTTAACGCCTCCAACAGAGAGTTTTATCTGCATCCCCTGAGCCGTGTGTGCCGGGAGCAAACGAAGCTGCAGCACCTTCGTGGAAAGCTGCTCGCCTCCCATCAGCGATCTCCCTGCTCCGTTTTCACATGGGTTTGCAATTGTTTCACTCCGTTTCTCCATTGTCTTTCTTCAGAGCACTATTTCTTTCCTATCTGGCATTTTCCTCGCTGTCCCCAAACAACCTCTTTTACTTGCTCTCTCCTACAATAACTCCATTCCTCGTTATTGTTTCCATTCCCTTTTTTGTTGGTTTTTTTTTTTTCCTGTTTTGGGGGATTTTTTTTTAATAATTTATTTTTTTTTTCCCACTTGATGGAGGCCTGGGGGCCCCTGCTCTGTGTTGGGGGTTCCTCTTCCAGCTGCAGCCCTTGGCAGACATGTCGAAGCCGGAGCACCATCCCCTTCTCATCGCATCGGTGTCCGTACCGTTGCAGAAGAGGCTCCCCGTACCCTCCGACGAGGTTTTTCTATCTGCTTTGTGGGACCATACGTAATCTATCAGAGCGCAGAGCAGCGAGGAGTCGGGTCTTTGATGCAAATAAGAAGCAGCCACATGGCACGAAGCATTTGGGAGCACTTCAGGCTAAAAAGGGGGGGGGAGAAAGCAAACCAGAAAAAGATGCAGCTGTGAAGAATACAAATATTGGCTCCTCAAAGAAACCTCCACATTGTATCTGTTATTGCAATCGGCTTATTTGTTCAGGGCTCATCCTCTCCATTTTGAGATTGTCATGGATCTAGTTTCCCGTCTTCAGGGAGCAGAGGAGAAGGTCTAAGCGGCAAGGTTCTGTGGTAGCTGCATAAGGAGTCTTTCTCTGCTGTCCGGCTGACGGAGCTGATTGCTGTGTGAGAGAACCTGCTATTAAAATGAATAAGGACCCTTTTGCACATGAGAAAGCAGAAAAAAAAGAATTGGCCTCTTCCCACCTTCTCCATCTCATAGAATCATAGAATGGTTGGGGTTGGAAGGGGCCTTAAAAGATCATCGAGTTCCAACCCCTGACACCTCCCACCAGACCAGGTTGCTCCAAGCCCCCTCCAACCTGGCCTTGAACCCCTCCAGGGATGGGGCAGCCACAGCTTCTCTGAGCAGCCTGGGCCAGGCTCTCACCACCCTCACCACCATGGTCTCGCTGGTGGCAAGCTCAGGACCAACACTTTGGCTGGCGAAAGGTGGCTGAGAGTGTCCCCGAGCTCTGGCATTGGTCACCACTTCACTTCTTCATTCACACGCCAGGAATAACGGTCGGTCCCTGCTCAACAGGGAAGTTCCCAGCCTGACTTCTCTAGAGGTTACTCTCTCGCTGTGGTAACGGGGGCGAGATAAGTGTGGTGGCAACGGAGGACGGTTTTCTGTTAGAGCTGGGTGAGAGGGGCCATAACCTGCTCTCTGCCAGGACTTGATTTGAGACCCCTGAGCCAAACTCTGCTCTAGAGAGAGGCAGGTCAGCCAAACCCCACAGATGAGCATCTCCCCGGCCACCAGGCAGCTATGGAGGTCCCACACCGTGGCTGGTGCCAACGGCACTCTCCATCAAACCCAGCAAATGGAGAAGTTTGGCTTTGCATCCCACTTACAGCTCATTCCGGACGATGATTTCCGGGGAAAGCAGCATCGCACGTTGTGAAATGGGTGAGGGAGGAGGCCCCAGAGCAGATTCCCCACAGCAGAGTGTCCCGGCACAGCTTGAACCGCCACAGTGTCCATTCCAGCCATCTCTCTAAAAGCAAAAAGACAGGGCACGCGTCTGAGAGAAACAACGGGACTCATGTTTCATCAAGAAATGAAGCAATGTGCTTTTCACTTCCCCTCTTTGCAGTTCCTTCAGCCTTTCCCCCCAGCCCGCCCCGGCTGGGTGCCGCAGCCGTGCCTGCAGTGAGGGGACACACAGAAAAGGGGTCTTTAATAATCCCTCCCCATCTTATTAAAGGTTGTGTGGCCGAGGCTTTAAAATCCTCCTTCTGATGGACAAAAAGCTGTCGGTGCCTCCCAAGGGGAACCTGCTACCGGTCCCCAACCCCTGATGTCTTTGGGAGAGGGGGGGAGAAAATGTCTTGCCAGCTGGGGGTCTGTTGCTCACGTAGAGTGTAGCTGCTTTTTCACCACTGGCCTTGCATAAGTAGGTATTTCTATATAGAATATAGAAAAAAAGTCATAAAAACTCTGGGTATTTAAATATAGATTCCCTTCATCCAAGAAGAGTCTAAACTGGTGTTCACACAAGCTGGGATGGTAAAAGCGACGGTGTTCTGTGGTGTTTCTGCACCAAACTTAAAGAAAAGCCCCTGAAGTTTAATGTAAAATGAAAAGGAACAAAAATATCCCCCAATTTACTGTTTTCTCAAGCGGCCCCAAATCTCCCTCCCCCAACAGCCCTGGGTGAGTGCAGCATGGATGGTTTGCATTGACAAAATCTTGTAGGTTGGATAAGAGCTGGTAATTGGTAGAGATTTCAGTTTTCTAGGGACAGCAGGAGTTGAAGTGTTTGCATATTTTTTTTTTTGTGCAATTGAATTAAATTTGGGAATGAAACTTCAGCTGTTGGGCTCCTCTGGTCCGAATCCTTGATGAATTCTTAACTTTACTGTTTTGTTATCACTATTGTTGGGTTTTTGGGGGGGCAGTGGGGTGGTTGAACAACTTCCTTCTGTTTGCTGCCCAAAATACTTCGGTTAGACAAAGCCGGCGAGATACCCCAGTCAAACTCAAGAGGTTCCTTGTAGGTGACTTGGCCACAGCAATGATGTTTTCTCCTTTCTATCTGCCTTGATGCAGGAGGACAAACACAGAGAAAGCTTTTCAGGCTAATCCCCTGAATTTCTACCTTTTTCCTCTTGCGACTATAAATTAACTCTCACAACTTCCTTCTGACGAAGAAGAGTCACTCTACCAACGCAACGTGCCCTTCGTGAGCATGAAGCATAACCGGTATCTCTTGCTACATTCCTCTTTTGAGCACAGTTGTTTTAGAGGAAGAAATAAATAAATAAATAGAAATAAATAGGGAAGAATCAAAACATATAACCCTGCTGCAGGGTCAGTGGCCATGGAGGAGCTCAGGAACCCCTCACTGGAGGCTGGTGAGATCGGTGCCTTCATCTTTATGTAAAACTCGGTGTAGGGTCGAACGTTTGCAAGGAGCTGGGGTTGTTTCATCAGAAGATCTTCCCACCACAGGAGAGAGCTATTGTGCTCAGGGATTTGATTTGGGTGGATGCCACAGCTGAGTCACCGGTGCCACTTTCTCCGGCTATCGATTCTCCTGCCCAGCTCTGACCTGTGATGGTGTCCTCTGCCACGGACCAGCCGGCAACGCAGAGCCTGCAATGATGCCCCGGAGACATTTGCTGACCCTCAGAACAACCCCAGATTGTAATGATTAGTTTTAGTTTTAATTGCAGTGAAAGCAAACTCTACGGTCGGCTCAGTATTAGCAGCACAGCTCAGATTTGAAGAGCCTCCCGATAAAAGTCCCTTCCAACCCGCAACTGTTCTATGACTTCTATAATGCTACATGCAGGTCTGTCCCCAGGGCTTTGGCAACCATTTCTTGGAGCTTCTGTTTTATTAGGTCACATCCCCGAGGCCTGTTTTTCCTACCACAGGATATGATTAACCCTGACCAGCGTCACGGCGCTGCCTCCCCGAGCAGAAAATCCACCTGAATTCAGCACGACACCTCGAGTCCCACTCGGCCTGGGACCCAGCAGACCTCGTGCACGGCTTGTGGATCTTCTCTGGGGCAGGTCTTCTGGGCCACATCATCCAGGGGGCCGGTCTCCTTTGCCCAGGTAGGGAGCAGGGTGCTGCCCCGGGGTCAGCCTGGAGCTGGGGACCACGAGCTCTCCCCCAGGGGGTGAAGATTCTGCTCCAGGTCTGTTTGGGAGCTGCAGCGATGCCCTTCCCACCTGAGCAGCCAGAAAAGGGCGAGGAGAAACAGAAACCAGCGCTGAAGGTCTGTGAACCTCTGGCATAGTGAGTCGGGGCGATGAAGGACGTGGAGGCACGTGGGAGGAGAAGCTGCTGACGGGAGGCAAAGGGTTCAAGGCCAGTTCTGGGGAACTTCTCATTCCATTTTCCTTGAAAAACAGCGGTGAAAGGGCACCGCAGCCTTTTCCAGCCCTCGCTCACGGAAGCAGCCTGTGCTCATCGCTCCAGCAGCCTTCCTGCCACGAGTAACGTGGAAGGAGAAAAAGGGCAGAGAGTAGGGGAGACTGTCTCATTTCAGATGGTTACTCAGAAAGGAAATAAAGCCTCAGCTGACTCCGGGGATCGACGCAATTCTTCAACGGAGTCGGGCCACACGCTTGCCTTTTGCAATAACTGCTCGCCAAAGCGAGTCAGCCCTTTGTGGCACCTCCAGCATGGACTTGCTCAACAAAATACCTGCAGAAACCTCCTGCCTTGTGCTGAGAGCGATTCCCCGAAACGGTTACACAGGGCAACGCTGTGCCTTTTGCTCTTTATCCTGCAAGAAGTTATCCGGGGGGGGGGGGTCACTGAGGCTTCGCTGAAGTTCAAGTCAAGCAGAGCATCACAGAGACATGCTCCTCACAAATAAAGGGATTTCAATGGGCTGAACCGAAAACAAACTCTGTTTAGTCTTCAGCATCCCTTCCAGGGACACTCAGCCACGTTCCTGCAAGTAGAGTTTTTATTAATGACCAAAATAGGGTGGTTTTGCTGTCTCCTTCTTTTTAATCCCCCTCCCAAACCTGATGAAAATCCATATGGAATATATTATTAAACTAACAAAGGGTGCTAGCTTAAGGAGCTGCATTGACAGGAAAGAAAACAGGCACATTTCCCCCTCAAGTGAAGTTTGCAAATACTCCAAATATTTGTTTGTATGTTGTGGCCACTCACAGAACTGCCATTAATAGTTGAGGAGAAGTAGGGTTGCGTTCCCGATCTCACCGCTGGGAGATGGATTTGTAACCCCAAGCAGGGGGCCGGGCTGTTCATCCCTCAGGTTTTCTTTCAGTAGCATTTCCAAGGCATTTTATTGCTTACACTGATGATATTTTAAAATCCGATGTACTCTCCTTCACTTTTGCTGCTTATTTTTCCCCCCGGTAATCAGGTCATACCCTCCGCTCCCGTGCATGGAGGATAAAGAGCCCAGTGTTCTCCCTCCTGCCGTATGGAAGAAGTCCCTCAAATGTCAGATCACAGTGGAAACGGGGAGAAAAAAAAAAGCTAAATTAGGATTCAGCATGAGAATTAGCTCCTGCTAAGGGACCTGCAGCCTCTTGGTGCACAGACCCCTGTTATAGCTGATTCAGGAGGTGGGAGATACCCTGTGGGCTGCATCGGGTCCTTTCAGCCCCAAAATACGTGCCCAGACTCCTGGGGATAGTGTGGGCAGAAAAGAGCTTGCTCAGAGCAGGGAATCTCTCTTTATTGCCAGTGCTTGGAGTTTATTGCTTGTTAAACTGAAGGGTTGCTCGCTTCTCCCATCCTGCCAGTGGTTTATACACTTCATTCGGAGTAAGGGAGGGTACACGTCCTGAGAGTAGTTTCTGAATTTCCCAGCCTGCAGTGTTGGAATTTGGCCCCAGAGCAGGCAAAAAATGGCATGGAGTTCAAAAACCCAAATCACAACTCATTTTAGAATCACAGAATTGTCTGGGTTGGAAGGGACCTTTAAGATCATTTAGTCCAACCATCAACCGAACTCTGATAAAACCCATCACTAAACCATGTCTCTAAGCTCTATGTCAACCCAGCTTTTAAATACCTCCAGGGATGGTGCCTCAACCCCTTCCCTGGGCAGCCCATTCCGAGGCTTGATAACCTTTTCATTGCAAAAATTTTTCCCAATATCCAACCCGAACCTCCCCTGGTGCAACTTGAGGCCATTTCCTTGTCCCATCACCTGTTCCTTGGGAGAAGAGACCGACCCCCATTTTTAGCATCACAAGTGTCAAAAAAGGAAATATTCTTACAGCCTGAGGAAAAAAGACCAGTGAAAGTTTCTAAACAAGATAGACATGACACCGAGTACTAGAAATATGGCTTCATTTTCTGTGATTTATAGTGTGTTCAAGCAAACTATAATATACTTTATACTAAGCTCTGGGGCTTTGAGCAACCTGGCCTGGTGGGAAGTGTCCCTGCCCATGGCAGGGGGTTGGAACTGGATGATCTTTAAGGTCTCTCCCAACCCGAACCATCCTATGCTTCCACGATGCCATAAATCACAGAAAACTCCCCCAAAACGTAACATTTTCAGAAATAACCAGCGGTTCTGACTCACGGGGTTTGGGGGCACGCAGCCTTAGAGAAATCAGAAAGTTCCCTTTCACCCCGCAGTCAGGGCCAGACGATTTTACTGTTGCTGAGGAAGAACACTAAGAAAAGCAAAGGAGGAGAGAGATTTTGGCTTGAAAAACCCTCTGGACAGCACCTGCCCGGCGGCGGGGCAGGGGGCAGCCAGGCGAGCTGCCAGGTGGGTGCTGGAGGGGGATGCCCGTCCTCAGCACCTGCTGAAAAGGATTAATTGGAAACCGAGATCCGTCCCGTTCTCTTGGAAACAGAAAAAGATTGGTTTATTTTTTTGCAAACAGAAACGTAGTTTGTGGTTGGCGTCTGGCAGCAGGTGGCTGCTCTGGACCCTCTCCGTAAATAAGCACAAATAAAACCGCATTTTAGCCTCCTCCGAAGACAAAACAGCACCCGTATGGTTCTCTCGGTTTGCCCAGAAGTTTATCCTGAAACCCATCCTCCGGGAGGTAAAAGGGAGAGGTTTTTGTCTGTCTGGGAGGCACCGTGTCCTGGGTGTCTGCCAGACCAGCATTTCTTTTCTTTAAGGGAAACTCTCTGCCCCATCATCCCGTTAAGTAATTACATTTTATCTGCCCCACTGTAATCCCCAAGGCCGAAAGAGATTACTGCCTCCAATACACGATGCAGATTTTTCTCTCTTATATATAAATGTTTTGTTCCACTTTGGAAGAAGCTGGTGGTGTCTATTCAACCTGCAGGGAAACGACCCAGATCTCCTCATTTTTGTAAAAAAACAGAAACCATGGTATCTATATTCTATTCTTTTTGTGTATTGAAACTATGGAAGGAGAACAAGGGATCGGTCTCCCGGCACCGATTATGCTCACACCTGCAGGTTGTACACACTGTTATGTGCTTGGGCTTAGGTGGGACCTTTTCTCCCCTCTCTCTGGGAGTGAACCCTCCGGCCAGACAGGACCTGTGGGAGGGAGCAGGCACGGTCTGACTTGAAGCATCACTTGCTTTTTGCCTGCTGAGGCATCACATCCCTCATATCCCCAGGGGATACAACACCTCCACAGTCGAAAAACCCAACAGCGAGAAGAGTAGGTTAAAGCACTTTTTTTTTTTTTTTTTAAAGTAAATATAATATTAATCTGTTCATACTTCAGCAGATAGAATACACTTCCAACCCTGAGCCCCACCTGTAATTATGAGAAGGTTGCAACGCACACACACACTCTAGCCCTAAGTAGACTTTCTCAGAGGCTTGACTTACAGTGGCTAAAATCAGAGGGCGAGAGCAGAAGTTTCCACTCTCAGTTTGCTTTGGGGAACACAAAAGCCTGTGGCCAGCTGTGGAGGTTGCAGAACAAAGCCTGAAGATGGTACCGGCTTGCACCCTACAGGCATGGACACTGAATAGCAGACAGAGAGATCCAAAACAGTATTAAAGAGGTGACGATTTGGAAGGCTCAATTCAAGGTTTTTTGAATGCTTGGGACCGGCAACGTGTCCCCAGCCAGTGAGAGTCAGAAATGACAAGGCAGTGGCTGGGAGAGTTTGTGATGCTCCAGTTATCTTTCCATCTTTGCTCAAACAGAAACGATGCCCCATTACAAGTACGAGCACCATTATCTAATTGACCCACAGAATTAGCACTATTTGCCAGCCCAGGGAGTGCCAAGGTAAGAGGCTGGCACGAGGCATAGCCTGGTCCTTCAGCACCCACAGCCGTGAGCCCATTCCTCCCCTGCTCTGTTGGGATGTTCCTGTGTTCCTTACTGAGGACCCGAGGGACTCCTCAGAGCAGAAGAGTCTCCGCTCATTTTCTTTTGGTAGGAGACAGGAAAAGCCATTTTATTGCCGTACATCACACCAACGGCACAGTGAGGAGCTCATCCTGGCTGCTGGTTTCTTTCAGAGCTATTTATCTGGCTTTTATCCACCATATAACCTTTCCAGACAAATGAATGGACAACATGACAGGACTCCCATGGTGAGGATGAGATGCCCATAGGCTGTAGTTCTCCAGTGAAAGCTTTGCAGATCCCAGCTCCGTACCAGGACAGCCATTCCATAGAGAAACAGCATTTTTTAGCCAAGTTGGAAGGTGCTGTTGGAGTCTGGGACTGGAGAAGGAACCCCACTCCCTGCCAGCACCGAGGCCAGGGTCCCTGTGGGGACGGGTGCTGCTGGACCACCTTCCGTGGCTGGCTCCTTCCCAGCCCAAGCATCCCTCCAGGAAGACTGGAAAACCCAAGATGGAGATAGAAGGGAGAAAACTCGGAGATTATGAAATAAAATTGGGGCCGAGGTGGGAGAGTGGGAACCAGGCATGAGCCAGAGCAGAGGAAACAGGACGGTATCACTAGTGAGGAGCCCAAACCGCCTCAAAAAAGAAAGAAACCTCAGGAGACAACAGGCAGTTGCTCCAGGAATAACTCAGCACTAGGGGACACTATTGTACCATAAATCACAGCAGAAAAATGTCCAGTTTCAAGCAAGAAACCAACACCTCGCTTTCATTTTTTTCGGTATTTCTGACACCGACACAATCCCGGGATGGCACTTTGTCCCTCTTCCAAACTACTGTCATTTTTTTAAAGCCCATATAAACGCCGCAATTTCTAACTCACCTCATGAGGGTGACGGCTCCTGTTTCTTGGCACATACTTCTCTCCAGGTGCTTATTCCGGAGCAAAACTCGACCAGCGTTTGCTGCCAGGATGGCACTTTTCGGTGTGCCACAGGGTGAAGTCACAAGCAGAGGAGAACTGTCCTTGCCTGGAGCTGGGGTCCTGCTGAGCCGATGGCAAAAGCTCCCTCCTCACTGGTACAGGCTGGAGTTTTATAGCTAATTAACTCGCTGCGGCAGATCCTGTGCCTATTTTGGGAAAAGCCAGGTAGAAAACATCATTCTCAGCAAACATTTCTGTGGCAGGAACCCTTGTGTGATACGTGACCACGCAAGACACCCAAACACATCGTACTCACCTAAAGCGTCACTTCTCTCCAAGAATTTTGTACCTGTAAATCCAGATTTGTGGAAGTCCCAGGTGCTTTTTGTTGGGGCGCTGCACCTCTGCAAGCCCCCGGTTGCCACCAGAAGTGGTTTGGCTCCAACAGGTCCCCACACGGTGACTTGAGCCCGGGGAAGTTGGGCTACAGCAAAGGCCTCTTTGGCTGGACCAAACTCTGCTCCGGGAGGCTGGGCCAGTGAGTCCCCCAACATCCAGGTGCTCCTCTCAGTTATTATTACACCATTATAAATTATTATTACCCGGATGCTACATTCCAGTGCTGTGTGTAGATAAAAATATATCATAGGGAAGAAGAGTCTGTGTGCAGGGACTTTAGAGTAAGACATAGGAAACAGTAATTGCTAAAATTTAACTTGCTACACTTTCATTTAATTGTTAGCAAACTTTTTGAATAGTCTTTCCTATTGCACAAAACCCACTGCCATTTCTCTTGCCATAATTGATTCATTAAAAAAAAAAAACAATAAAAAGGAAAAAAACCTGTTGGTACAATAAAAATTCTTTGCAACATACAGATATTATATATATTTTTTTAATGTACAATAAAAATGCTTTGCACCACATATATACAGCTTTACTGTACAATACTTTAAAATTTGGGAATGTGCATATTATTTTTACATATTCTGAAACTCCGTTTTCCACGATAATTTTATTTACAACTATACAATGCCTTCAATGCTTTGAGACACAGCTGTAACGCTCAGGGCTAACCCTTGAAAAGAAGTTTTAGTCTGTAAGAGGAAAGAGTTGGCTTTCTCAAAGCAGTCCATGGTTGTATCATGGAGCCATAAGCTCTGCCCTCCTGTGGGTTTAGGGGGAACTGTAGCTCTTCTCTACACGAACAGCTTTCAGCCCTCTTCCACGTGACAGATCCTTAAAACTATCTAAAGGGCTTTCAGATCTTGCTGAAGATTCACGTCCATAAAAGGAAATCCACCCACAGATCAATTTAAATGCCTTTTGCTGACCCCAGGACGTGTCTAAAGAGTGAATTTATGCTCTTCTGGGAATCTGGAAAGATAATTTCTCAAGCAGCCCCTGTCCCCAAGCCAAACTCCTTTTGCTCTCTCTTATTCTACAGTGTTAAAATGGTTTTCTTTATTTAAGGTAACGTCAAGTGACTTCATAAACACCATACCAAAACACGCGTGCTATTCACTTATCAACCACTTTCCCAACTAAAAGTCTTAATCCTACAAGAATTTCTATTTCTGTCGTGATGTAGCACGCATCTCGGGCTGGGCCTTGCTCCAGCAGAAGGCAGGCAGCACTACTTTTTCATCAGTTCACTGGAAAAGCACAGGAATGTTTCCTTCTCTCCAAGATTTGGAAGTTTTTACTTTACACAAGAAACAAAGCCCAGACACGGTTTTTTCACTCGACTGTACTCAAAATAAGATTCATCTATATCTCATTTGCCCTCAGACTTGAGATCTCTAGGTCTTCCTCGAGATCTTTCCAAGCATCTTGGGTTGCCTCTTTTCTGCAAGGTGTACATCCTTGAACAGGATGACTTATCATATATAGCTATTTTTAAATAGGATTTCTGCATTATTTTATTTTTTATTATTTTTTTTTTTTAAAAACTTGGTCAATAAATGAGAAAGGCAGGCCTGATCCTGCACTAGGGCCTGAGCACCCAGAGCTCTACTTCTAGGTAAAATGTCCTGAAGAACTGCAGTGATAACACGTTCCCTCCAGCCATCACTTACAGGACCCGTCCCATTGAAATAAGTTTCAAACGCGCATTGGGGTACTGCAATTTTAAAACTGCTCCCACAGAAAAGATTTTTCTAGAAATTCAGATCTGCTGCCCACGGGAGTGTGTCCAAAGAGCTGCTTGTTGGGGGTGGGAGAAGGTCTCAAGCCCAAGTTCCTGGAGTTGCAGACCCAGGCACCAATCCTGCAAGTCTTACACCCAAAATCATGTTGAAAGCTGAAATCCAAAGCAGTCTCAGCTGGGAGCGGGGCAGGAATTATCCTGGCCTCTGCTGTGTAAATAATTTAGCGGCTGTTTGAAGATTTGGTGAAGACTCTGCCCTCGTTGTTTGCCAGCAGTTCCTTGAGCGCTGCATACAGCAACTGATGTGTTTACATTTCCCACTGACTGGGAGAATTAATGCTGTTTGTAGAGTTGTGACATGAAGCAAATGCACAAATAAAGGCTTTGAAGAATTTATATGAGTTTATCATCAAACCTGGTGCTGGCTGGAGGTGGTTCCTCCATGCTAAGTGGTTGCCCTTGTCCAAGCAGTGCTTGCTTCCGGGAAAGGGTCCTCCCATCCCCGGCAGCAGCTGTACCACTGAGTAGCATAAAAATCTGGGACCATCCACTGTTATTACATACCTAACTGTGATGAAGGCTTGCAAGCCTCCATCACATCTTCTGGAAGAGTTCCAAGATCTCCGATGTCCATCGGAGATCTTAGGGGAAGGTCTAGCCTCCCTATGAAGGGGCCACAGCTGCATTCCCATTCTCCCTATGGCTTTCTCCAAAGGGTTCCTCGTCTTTCTCTTTTATGGAGAACTTCTTCCTGAAGGCCTGCGTTATGCTGGAGGAAGAAGCCTTCCTAAACGTGGTAAGCCTTTTCCGAAAGTTCCCCCCCGAGAAGAAATAGAGAAGTGGGTCAAAGCAGCAGTTGGAAGCTGCCAAGGGGAGTGTTACCACGACCGATTTCTGTAGGTATATGGTGTCCTCACAGCTGGTGTTCTTCAGCCACAGCGTGTGGAGATGGACCGAACGCAGAATGTGGTATGGGGTGAAGCTCACCAGGAAGGTGGCCGTCACAATGATGATCATCCAGACAGCCTTCTTGCGGTTAGCCTGGTTCTTCTTCAAGGAATTTTTCAATAAGGTCCTTATGATCATGGTGTAGCAGATAGTTATGACAATAAAGGGAAAAATGAAACCCAAAAATAGGGCAATAAAATCCAGGATCACAACTAGAGTTTTCTTGTGAGTGTTTTCTGGGGGTTCAAAGCACTTGGTCTTGTTGCCATGTTGGTATGTCCCGTTTTGCAGAAAGGGAGCGCTCGTCAGGGTGACAAAGATCCAGATGCCGACACAGACAAATTTAGCCTTCTTCTCTGTTACCAAATTGATGTGCTGGACTGGAAAAACGATGGCGATGCAACGGAAGAAACTCATTGCAGTCATGAAGAAAATGCTGCAATACAGGTTGACGTACAAAGCGTACGAACTGATCCTGCAAAGGAAGTCACTGAAGAACCAGTTCCCTTTGTGGACATAGTAGATGACACGCAGGGGCAGGGTGCACACGCAGAGGAAGTCGGACACGGCGAGGTTCATCATGTACACCTGGAAGGCTGTCTTTTGCCGGTAGGTTTTTATGAGGACGTAGAGCACGATGCCGTTGCCAACAAAGCCCATAATGCTGATCATGGAGTAGAGCGTGGAGTAGATTCGGTTTCGGAAGTCGTCGATGGAGTGGTGGCACGACAAGTTATCGAACGGCACCGTCATGTTGCCTGGCTGAGGCATCGATTCCACCTGGTGACCAATGACAGGCCTAAGGATGAAAAACTCGGGTGAGTCATGTAAAGCAGCACACAAAAATGAAATGCTACTATTCGGTAGGAGGAAAAAAAACTCTATCGCCTCTCTTGTGCAGTTAGGAGAGGGCAGTGGGAAGGGATGTGGGTCTGCACAGATCCATGCTATTATAACTGTCCACTCCAGCCACTTTTCTTAACCTGGTACCAACAACTGGTGAGGCAAAGATAAGAGTCACCTTTTCACAAGTCCTCAGTCCTGGCAACATCCTTCTTCCACTGAATCACCAAAAAGCTCTAACTCCTCGCACACTAAGGTAGCTACTCATTAGAAAAGCAGAGAGGAACAATGGTGGTGGCAATAGCACCGTGCAGATTAAAAGATAAAGACCTGATCTGGTCCCTAATGACTGTTCAGTCCTTCTCCACGTCACCCTGCAAACGCTGCCTCCCTCCATGCCTGCCTGCATCAGGACAGGTCACAGCAGGAGAAAGCCTGCAAGAAGGTCTCTGAAACAGTAAAAGAAAACTGTTTAAAAAACCAACTAAACAAACCCCCAAATCCTTTGCATTGAAGGTGAAAGACGGTTCCAAGCCAGAGGCTGCTCAGTGCACAACATTTGTCAGCTCCCCAAATTCTGCATTGCTCTCCTCTGCTCTCAGGTAGCACCTTATTTTTAAACTTGCTTTGTTAATGAATATGTGTAATTACTAGTCTTGGAAAAGATATTGCCTATTATACCTGACCGACAGGAAGGACCGCTGGATGCTCAAGGCTTCCAGGTTTCACTCAAGTTTCAGCTCTTTGGGAGTTTGTACTCTTAAAACAATCAATTTATTATCTGCAATGCACAGAACACATTAAAGCTCACTGATATCAGCGAGGTGGCCCAGACAGGAGAGGAGGCAAAACCTGACACAAGAGAGGATATTTTTTTCCCCTTGGGCTATTTGTGGCCACCAAGGGATGTGTGAGCGACCAACCGTGGGACTGCACAAATGTCTTTGGCCAGAAGAGGCAGCCAAGACTCAACTCAAGACTGTCAGAAGTGGTGGATCAGTATATTGTACATCATCACTTACAGTTCACCTTAGCTTGCGTAAACGAAACCTATCTAGAAGTGCTAATTGCAAATAGCCTGTTAATTGGAGAGAGGCAGTGAGTTTGCAGCCGTGTCCTCTCCCCACCCCACAAATGCCACCTCTCAGCAGCCTGGTTCTGGTGATGACAGAATCTAGACCTCAGCCCCAGCCTGGATGAGCCTGGGCTCCTCACAATGGAAAGCCCAGCGTGGGTCAGAACATCAGAGATGGCCACCACCAGCCTCTCGTGGCTCCAGCTACCCCCCCTCTGCGAGGACCAGCCAGTGACGTGGAGTTGCTGCCCCAGTGGAACCGTGCAGGACAGACCAAGCCCTGGGTCCCATGGGAGATGCTGCGAGATCCAACCTCCCACCCTCACCGCTGGCATCCTCGCTTGCCTGAGGTCTTCAAACTTGAGGTTCAAGTTCTAAAAAGAGCATCTCTCCAATAACGTTTGAAAAATCTCCAGGACAGGAGTAAAATTAAGTTTGTTGTAACATCAGTCTGATTTTAACCAATTGCTCGGGAGCGGCAAGTGTGGCAATATTCTCTGGAAAAAGCCATATGATCCCCATTCCCTGTTTTTATCCGTCAGGAAAATCTGATGCAGGTGATGAAGCTCTTACAACCGTTACTCTTACTGCTGGGTGAACGCCTTGCAAGCAGACCTGCCAAAAACCATGCTCTGTGCTGCAAGAACACATTGAGATCATCTCAACGATTATCTCGTGAAAACTCATATAGATGAAGTGTCTGAACTTACCAAGGCGTCAAATATCAGTTCTTTCTCAGACGTTTAAAAAAAAAAAAAAGACACAAAAGAAAAAACCAACCCAAACACTATCAAGATGCTTGAGATTAAGCAATCAGAATGATCTTTTGCACATTGAGGCTTTTTTCGTCTGCCTGCACCTCCAGGTGGTTATGATCAGTATGAAGAATGGGGGGAAATGGGACAAACTGGGCTGCAGAGGGAGAAACATGCAGGAGCACGGGGGGAACCGGGCAGAACCTGGGTGTCCCAACAGCACCTTTTTGGGTCGGGTTCCCATGTGCTTTTGGAGAGGGCACGAGCGACGCATGCCTGGAGAAGGCACTGCTGTCTCCCTGCCACCGCAGATTTCCCTTCCTTCCTGCCAGTTTAGCTGCTCTGCCTAAGAGAGAACCAAGTAAAGGTTATTTTATTTTATTTAATTCCTTATTTAATCTCTACGCCCTATTTGTGGACGCTTTCTTAAACAGTATTGAGCTGGATTACGAGCTCTTTACCTCCTTTGGGGACTAAATTTCAGTCTTTCAGCTGCTATTTGCACATAGCGAACAACCCCGCAAGGTGTTTGTCTAAAAGACGACTGAGACCTGGCATCTAACATATTTCTAAACGTAATTTCAAATATCTTTTTGAATCCAAAAGGAAAACTGATGATTACATCACTGGACTGCTAAAGTACAGGAGAGCCTCATAGCTAGAAACTAATCTATCAACCCCCAAAAAAAGCCATCCCACAGAATACCATTTTCTCGCTGAGGCTTTAGACCAGGTTTGCATCATGAATCGAAGACAAATATCACTTCTGCTACTTTTTATTTGTAGAGTCATGGGTCACCGAGCCGTTTGTTTAAGTGCTGGTGAATTTAGCCCCTCAGGAATGTACACAAGTGTGAGGGAGCAATTGGCTGAGAAAAGCATCCCAAACTATGCAAAACCCTAAACGACCGTCGCTCGCCGTGCCTCGTGCAGCACGGCGAGATTTATGGTGGGTTATACTTGAGTTGCTTATACTAAATTTATTTATAGCATCAAAAAGCATGCCGCCAAAGGAGATCACCATCATTTGTTTGATGCTCAGAGGTGAAGCATCACCAGCCCTCAGGAACAGCCAGGGCTGAATTTAACATTTGGTGGAAGAGTCAAAGGAACAGCCTCAAAGCACAAATATAAACTCCCCTCCGCAAGGGGAAGAGAGCTCGGTCTCCGAAAGAGGAAGAGAAGGAATAATCGAAGGAAGCAGCGGACGCTAATTAATAACGCGGCTCATTAGTACGAAGCGCTAAAACCGAGCTCGGGGGGTATTTAGCCCGGTTTTAACCCGCCCCCTCCGCCCGGGACATCGCAGCTCCCGCGGGCACCGCACACAGAGCCCGGGCGGTGGCTGTCCCCTCCCGTCCCCCCCACCGCCACCCGCCGGGCCCCCCGCACCCGCATCACTCCCCGCAGTCACCGGGGAGCCCCGTCCCGACACCTACCCACCCACCCACCCACGGGTGACCCCCCCCGGGGTGAGGACTCACCGCAGCCGAGCCGGGCGCGGAGCTCTGCCGCCACCGCACCGTCACCGCCTTTAAACCCAGGGCTCTCCCCGCCCCTGGACCGCCCCCGGACCGCCCCACAGCGGGAGCCCCCCCCGGCCCCGGGACCACCCGGTCCCCCGGGACCCCCGGCCACCCCCTCCTTCTCCGGGAGGGGGGAGCTGCTCCGCGTCGGGAGCGCCCGTCCCGCCAGGCGGGGGGATGAGGGGATGGCAAGTCCCTGGGATGGGGGAACCGCTGGCTTTTCCTTCTCTCCGGGCTGATGCAGAGGTGTCACCTCCTCTGCGGGGACCCGCGGAAGCACTTTGAAGAGGATGCGTTTGTCTCCGCGGGGATGCCTCCAGCTGCTGTAGCGTCTAAGGTAGCCCTGCAGGGATAACTCACCGTGAAGAACCTCTGGCCTCATGGAATCATAGAATGGTTGGGGTTGGAAGGGACCTTAAAGATGCCACTCCCCTGCCCCGGGCAGGGACACCTCCCACCACACCAGGTTGCTCCAAGCCCCATCCAACCTGGCCTTGAACCCCTCCAGGGATGGGGCAGCCACAGCTTCTCTGGGCAACCTGGGCCAGTGTCTCACCACCCTCACAGCAAAGAATTTCTTCCTAATTTAATCGAAATCTTGTCTCTTTCAGCTCAAAACCATTCCCCCTCGTGCTATGGCTCCCCTCTCTGATCAAGAATCCCTCCCCAGCTTTCCTGTAGCCTATTAATGCTTTGGAAGGGGCTCTAAGGTCTCCCTGGAGCCTTCTCTTCTCCAGGCTAAACAACCCCAGCTCTTATAGCAGAGGGTCTCCAGCCCTCTAATCACCTTCATGGCCTCCCCTGGACTTGCTCCAACAGGTCCACTTCCTTCTTATGTTGGGGGCTTCAGAGCTGGACACAGTACTCCAGGTGGGGTCTCATGAGAGCAGAGTAGAGGAGCAGAATCATCTCCCTTGTCTACATCCCTGGTTCCTGACACCCATCTGGTGTTGGTGTCCCCCAATACAACCTTGTCCCCAGGGTGCTGGTGCCCCCAGATAAAGCCTTTTCAAGGTGCAGGTGGTGTAAGCTATGACCCCAGGTGCCTTCTGCTGAAAAGACCCCTGCATCACCACAGCTTTTATGAGGTGCTGCGTGGCTGGAGGACCACTTGGCCAAATTTTGAGCCATTTTTTTCTGCTCTAGCTCCATTTTGATGGCTGGTTTTGGAGCTCCCGTGCTCTCTAGGTGGGTGAGGACAGGCTGGCTGCAGGGTCCCCACCCAGATGGGATCCAAGGCAGTGAAGCACACACCTGGAAAACAGTGGTAGCTTGACAACATCACAAGAGGTTGCAAATGAGGTTTTCCTTGCACTCAGGGGCAAACTTTGCCCCTACACTGACCTGGAAGCGGTGGCATCACCCTCCCTTTAGTGGAATTGAGGTTCCCAAAGGTAGAGCTGGGATGATCTCGACACCAGCGGAGCTGTTTGGGCTGTCCCTGCAGCATCATCAGCCTTGCAGCCTCCGTATCTGTGTGGGGGACCGGAATGGGCAGCCAGCCCTTCCTTGGAAAAGGAGGGTCTCGTAGAGACACTGTGATGGTCCAGGAATAGCTCTGACACTCATCTGGGACATGGAAAGGTGATTTTTCTTCCATGGTCCATTTTCTTCCCAATAGACCTCTGGTAGTAGCTTAAGTTTTCGTTTCTCATGGGAAATAACCGTACTGAGTAAATACTTCTTCCTCAGAATTCCAGATTAACTTCCAAAAGCAGCAGGCACAAAAAAAAAAAAAAAAAAAGCAAGCTAGAAATCCAGAGATCCTGTGATCTCTGCTCACAGCACGTACATCTCTCCATGTCCTCCTGTTCCCACGGCACTACCTGCCTGTCCCTGTCCCCACGGGAGGGTCTCTGAGACCATTCCTGCCCATTTTCTGCTCGGCCCTCCATGGCTCATTTTCTGCTCTGTGGGACAACTCCCACCCGCCATAGGGCTGAGGAGGGATGGGGCAGACAGGGAGGAAGGAGAGGGGTTATTTCCAGCCCTGACTCCCACACGAGCCCCTCGGACCCCGCTGCCCCTCCAAGCGAGTCAGCACCGGCTCTCTCCAGAGGGAAGGGCTTGGAAGAACATGATGAATGATGCTTGCACCATCCCTTTGCTTTCTTATAGGCTGCTTCTACATCTTCAGTTCTGGCACAACAGTGGGTGATAACATTTAAACAACCCCTAAAGATGGTTGGGGTGTGACATCTGTGCCCCAGGGCTTCCCAAACCCTCCTTTTCTCATTAATAGAGAGCTGCTCCCAGGTCAGTATCAGCTGGGTGAAAACCAGAGCCTTGGCCTGGGGTAGGGAATGGAGCTTGAAAGCACAACCCAGAGGCAGGTGGGGGCAAAAGGGCTCTGTGCCAGCTCCGAAGTCAGGAGATGGCATCCAAACGCTGTGCTGGGAGGACTGGAAGGGCGCAGAGCTGAGCAGCTGCTGGGGGAAGGCTGCTGGAGAGCATCAATTACACATTTTGCTACCTCAAACCTTTAAAATTGATGGTTGAGAATGAAATAAATGCCACCATGTCGATAAACTCATTATTGCTCTCCAGGAATGAGTAACAAATAAGAACAGCAGTACGTTGGTGTCTGCTCTGGTAGAAGGCACGTGGATGATGGTCTCTTTGGAGACTGTATTTTGGCAGCTTCTGCCTGGGCTGCCCGATTCAGGTTTTGCACTTGTGTGTTTTAAGTGTCACTGCAAGCTACTATTTACCATGCTCTTTTGTCCCTTCTTCACTGTTTTACATCACACAGGGAAAGCAAAAGCTTGGAGATGGGCTAATAGAATGCCAAAGTCCTTGTCTACCTGGCACTGGAATTAGAGCTGCAGGTTTTGCAGTACCAAGCACTGCAGCTGTGCCTGCTTCCTTCCAGCTGCAAAGCCAGCTCTTTTCTTTCTCTTTTGCTTACTCCTCTTCCACCCTGGTGCATCCCAGGTTTTTCTGCTGTCGAGCCCAGCAATTTGCACTTTCGTTGTGGGTCTTTGGCACCTGTGTACATCCAGAACGTGCAGACTTGTGTTTCAGACAAAGCCATGGTGCAGTGGAGGTGCCAGTTCCTATTTTGCACCACTCTCTATGGACAGCAAAGGTATGTGAGAAGTAAGTACAGCTCATCCATCTGCCTCTCCTGAGAGCCTTCCCTGCCTTCCTCACCTACCCAGTGCATGGAAAAGGCTGCCCATCTCCCAAGAACCACTTGGCAGCACATTAGGAACAGTCAAATCATGGGATAATTCAGGCTAGGGGGGGACCTCAGGAGATTTCTAATCCAACCTCCTGCTCAAACCAGGTCAGGCAAGTTGCTCAGGGCTTTATCCCACCTGGTCTTGAAGATTTCCAAGGATGGAGGTCCAAGAGCCTCCAAGACTGGGCAACCCATTCCACCACCTTTAATCTCCTGTGCAGTGAAGCCAGTTCTTTAGTTGTGGTGCACATATTGGTATTGCTTCATTCTGCTATTCCTTCTGCTTTTTTTTTTTGGGTACTCCTTCTGCTTTTTGCTACTTAGTTTTGTGATTCCTCTTCTCCTCCCCCCCCCCCTTCCTTCTTCTTTTCTTCCATTTACCCTCAAGAACAGGAAGATTTCTAGTTGCAAGGTCAGACTGAGGTTAGAGTGGGATAAAGGAGCTGCTGCTCCAGATGTGCTGGCAGAATGTCCAGAGTTTTGGTGTCTGATACAATGAGGCCAAGAAGACAAGACGTGGTGTTTGATGGAGGCCAGGAGAGATAACCAGGGGCAGGACTGGGGTACTCACTAAATATATCTGCACTATGAGGAGCTGGATGAAACCTTTTGTCCTCTGGGACGGGCAGCTGGAGTGCAGCCAACCCTGACAGCTCCACATACTTTGGGGACCTCCGCGCTCCAGGGAAAGGCTGGATCCACAGCACACAGACTTGTTGCCCTGAGAGAGGAGAAAACAGACCTCGTCAGCCCCAGAGCAGTGGGGGACTGTCCCTAGGGATGGCTGGCACTGCTTAGTGGGACAGGTCACAGTGACTCTGCTCCCCCAGTTTGGGCAGGGGAAGAACTTCAGTGCTGACTCAAAGACATAGCAAGGAAGTACCATCAGTGTGGTATCCCTCACATACCCTATAAGGTCACCTCCTTTCTCTTCTTCCTCTGCTTGGTTTGATAGAGCCTTCCTGTAAGTCCAAACTGAGCTAACACATCATGGGGACTGACAACTCAAAGTCTCAAGAAGATGCTACAGGGTAGGTTAGACCAAGGAATTGGGAGAAGGCAATGCAAAGGATGGAGGAGGTGGCAACAAGAACATGTACATATAAAGGCCAGACATGGGTGACAGAAAACCAGAACCTGAGAACGACAGTATCAGCAGCCAGGGTCAGGTGGGTTTGTCTCCCTCCTTCTTTGTCAAGTTTGCAGACATCATGCCTTATTTGGAAAAGTAATTTCTGCTTCTTGCCAAGGACAGGCCATCCCTTTTCTGCTCTGCTGTTGCCACAACAGTTCCTGCAATGGACCTCACCCAGTGGCATCTGTTTCTCCAGGGGGACCATCTCTTATCATCACCTAAATCCTACAGGATGTGTCTCCATTTGTTCCTAGACTGGTCAAGGAGACTTGATGGCAAAGTTCCACCACTGGTTCTGTCTTCCACTTGTTTTTTTTAAGGGCTGATGTTAATATCTGTGGCCCTTACCAGCAGCTGCAAGAAGTTGCTCCACCCCAGCCATAGGAGACCAATGAAGCTCTCCATTCCTCTGATTTCTGTGGGAGAAAAACAGAGCCAGGGAACTTCGTGTGAAGAAAATCTCAGCCTTTGTCACTCTCTTGGATCATGAAGCCGTTGATCATATCCTACCACAAATACAACCTTTTTACTTAGCTGCTGTGGAAACGAGGACTGAGAGAAGATGAAAAGCTGGGTGAGATGGTATAATATCTTCAGCACTGTCTCTAGATAGCCTTTTTGGGGTTGTTTTTTTTTTTTTTGAACAAAGCACTTGCTCTTCTGAGACAAATTAAATAAATTACTACCAGAAATGGCTGCAGAGACAGCATTTAAACAGTTCACTCATTCACTCTCAGCCTAAATATTTGGAGAATTACGCTGTTCTTTGACAGGCAGAAATGCCTCTTCTCAGAAGGCGGCAGTAATGTGACTAATCTGGGAAATGACAGAAGACACCAGCCAGGGAACGACATTGTTTCTGTTTCATCGAAGACAACAGTGTTCACGTGGTTTCCACTTAAAATGCAAACCAAAGGGTGAGAGTCTTTATTGCCTTTTCTGAGAAGCTGGAGAGAGTGTGCGGCCCCCACCACAGCCTCCCTGGGGTGCTGCAGCCAAAGTGCTTCATGGTGTTCCCACAACTGGGTGTTCTTCTGCTCTCCCCAGGATTATTCACTTGGACTTCATACCTGGGTTTGGAAAGGTCTTTGGAGCAGCTATTGCAGGGTATTCTGCCAGGAAAAAATTCTAGGACTAGGGCTTTTTAGGGACCCTTTAACCTGTTCTGATGCTTTTGCCTTGTGCAGAATGAAAGGATGGGCTTCTCAAGCCAGAACTCCCTACAAGGACCCAGAGACATCCTTTTGCTGTAGTTCAGCTGGTGAAGGACCTCAGCAAGCCATGACAACCAGCCCACGTGCAATCATGTATTCTGTAAAAGAACACTACATACGTATTTGTAAAAGATAAAGTTTGAATTTTTACCTTCCTGTAGAAATGATGGGATTGGCTTTACCAGACACTGAATACCTGCCGGTCTTGCCGTGCGTGCTCGATGGCAGGCAGGGATTCCCAGAGTCTTGCAGGTTACCATCCTATGAAGCTGAAGAATTCATGAAGGCTTTTGCCCTGCTGATTTGAAAAGTTGAGTTTCCTTGGGTTTTTGTCTGGTTCCAACATGTCAACCTGCAATAAAGAGAAGAGCCACACTGTCGGGAGATGCTGTCCTGATAGAGCCAATTGCTGCTTCCTCTTCCTGTTTTGTACATGTAACAAGTGAGTACTTCGGTAGATGGGGGAGATAGAGCTTTCTTTAAGCTGTATCTCTTATTTCACAAGTCACACTGCAGACATACCAGTCAAAAAATAAGAAGTCTTTAGTGTCACTCTGTGGATGACATTTTCAGGCAGAAACAACAGAATGTTTCCCCATTCCTGGAGGCTTCATTTATCGAGAGCTGGGAAATTATATTAATGCCCCCGATTTTGTTAGAACTGCTGTGAAATCTGTATTATATGCAAATCTGTGCAAAGTAATTGATAGTTCTAATATTTTTTTTTTTTCCCGGAATGGGGCAGACCTAAGGTGCATTTATTGGCCCTTGGACTGGAACTGGTGTGACGGTCTTTGCAGGTCAAGAGTGACTTTAGGCTTTGTAATGTGGGTTACTGGGAGTCTGTCCAGGTAACCTTAACTAACATCTGCTTTCAAACTGACAATTCAATTTCCTAGTGACACTAGACTTAGTGCTTCCAAACACTTTATTTTGTAAAAAAAAAAACAAAAAAAAAAACAAAAAACACCAAACACATTTTTAAAAATGAAAACGTCAGAGATTTTTTTTGTTATCCTTTTTTCCCCACCCACAATAGACAAATAGCATTTTAATTCTCTGATGTTTTTTGGTAGCAGAGCTTTCCCATTACATAAAACACCATGGTTCTTTTTCTCTGGAAGATAAGAAAACAAACTTAGCCCTGGAAAATTCATCAGTACACAAGGAAACATTTCTCATGGGGAAATTTTTCTTTAACCTTCTTTTGGAAAGTAATCCAAAAAGCCAGAAATAATACACACAAGTTCTCTTTTTTTGGAAAGGGAATAGTATAAACATCAAGCAAATATGTGAATTTGGGGGGAATTATTTTGGGGCTTGTATCATTTGGAATATTTTAAAAATCTAAAGTGAAATGCAAATTCAGGTGAATTACTGAATTGTAACATCGATAATAGAGACACTTTACAAGTAACTAAACCCAAATTTATCTATCTAGCTTATCTATTGACGTACATTACTGTTAGGTATTTGAGTATGCCAGATAATTATCTATGACACAATGGAAGTAAATTAGCTCAGACCATCTGAGATCACGTTAATCTGCCCATATTTGAGTGAGATCGCAGTCCCTGCCAACTGGCTTCCAGCTCACTTGGCTTCAGATAGAGACTTTTCTTAGGAAATATCCATCAGGACAGAAAACCCTGCCTTGGAATAGAACAGTACCACGTTAGCTGTAAAAATAAACCCACCTGGAAATCAGACCCAAATTTTCCTTAGTGCTGGATCGTCTTGGGCTGCTTGCTGTCCTATATCCATAGCTTGGGTGGAACAGAGAACATCTTCACTGTTTTGTCCAAAGAACATCTTTCTTATTACCTCTAAGGATAACAGCCCTTGATTTCTGGACTACTTTAGGTCATATGAATAATCAGGATGACAACGCTGTTACTGAAGGTTCATAAAAGGAAAGCCCCACGTCAACATCTAAGCTGAAATCACTGGTGGGCATCCTTGGAGCTCAGCAGTCCTGGGCTTTTAACATTCACAAAGGAATGAATGCAACAGGTATCGGATGGACCTCGCGTGAAGCAGGAGAGAAATAAGATCTTACAATGATATTATTTAAAAGAAGTAGCAAAACTAATATAGCAAAAGGCTGATCAAGCTCTCAGAGAAAGGAGGAAGCAGGCTGCAAGCCATGCCAATCGTTAAACACGCATCTCCGTGCCTGTGCAGAGGGGTTTGGCAACCAACAAACCCATCAGGGGAGCCAATGCCAACCCAAACAGAAAGTGACCAAATCCATCAACCTTGAATCCAAATAAACTGTAGCACATAATGGCAACATAGCAACAGATAAATATTTTGCCTTGTTTAATAACTAATGCAAGGGTAGAATATGCAATTGCATGACAAGAAGGCAAGTCAACAAAAATGGAGACATCCAGCATGAGAACGATGAACACAGGTCAATGGGTATGCAAAGTAATTTAGTTAAAATCACCAGAGGAAGTAGTATTAGAAAATTCCTATTCTTTGAGTGATTGGGTCCTCATTTTGTTGGTTGTTTTTGTTTTTGATTTAAAAGGAAAAATATAAAGGAGAAAACTGCTGACAAATGGTGACACACTTAAGTAGGCTTTTTGTTCAAGTCTGAGATTCAGAGAAGGCGACTCTATACACCAGGAATCTACGAAAAGGTGCTCTTACAGCTACCGGTGTTCACTTACAACACTTGGGTATTTCTGCTTCTAGAACAGATCGTGAAAGATATCAAAAGTTTTATGAAATAATGGAAATTTGAGCTTTAATAGTTACATCCTCTTATTTCCTGAACGTCACCGGTAGGACTGCCTGAAAATAATTCACGTTCTTAGTCAGAGAGAGAAATTGTGTGATCTGTGCCACCACGCAGAGCTGCTTTTGCTCTCATCCACTTGTTATCTACTGCTCCAAAACTTCCCATACTTGTGTCCCACGTGGATTGAACTAGGCATAGTCTCAGCCCCTTAACTATGTGCCTGGTCCAGGCTGGCCACAAGCTTCCGATTAGTCCCAAAAGCACTTTCCCAAAGCTGAGAATCCAGCCCTTCAGTTGTATAAACCTGCTGCTCTCATCTGATGTGCTGACAAGTTGGTGCTTTTTTTCTTTTTAAAGGAAAACCCCTCACCGAAAAGTTGATTTTGATGCTTACTAATTGAGTTTATCATCACATAGGGCACATATTCGTAGATTGAAGAATGTTTCTAAAATAGAAAAAAAAAGACCTAAAGGGGATCATAATTTTCCCTCCCTTATGCTTCCTCCTTGCTCAGCTCCATGTCTAAGTGCCAGTCCCTGCTTAAAAGACTTGTTCTCTGCTGGACTTAAAACCAAGGGATGTTACATTAGGTGTCGTGTAAGTCTCTACCAATGGCACTTGCAGTTTTCACTGCAGAGATTTGTTCAAGATTAGCTCAAAAGTAGAATGTTTTGATGTCCACCTCAGCTGTAACTCCCTCACTGCTCTGCCCCGAACATGGCAATAGTGATGGGCTGCTAGTGCTCCATGGGCACTCTGCAAGGGCACAGGCACTATCTCAAACCTTTGTGGTAAATTGAAATTGCAGAAATGGGGGGAAAAAAAAGTGAAATGATGTTTTCTACCTCTAGGGCTCATTTAAAACACAAAGTGGAGGGGAACACGTTAGCCCCGACTGGTATCTGGTCCTGGTACAGACACCTGCAGCCATCAAAGCTCCATTGGGAGCCTTCTACATGTGTTAAATTCACATCATGCAGATGATCTACATGGACAGGCAACATGAGATAACCTGTCTTGACTGCAAGGGAAGACAATTTGCTGTCCCAGAGATGAAAGAAGGAGCATCCTTCTTCCAACTGAGCACAAGCTCTGCTTAATATACCTGCCTAAATAGTTCTCTACAGACCATGCATGTAAAATGTCACAAAGTGTCATGAATAGACCAGAACTGTTCAAGTGGAAGGGACCAACAACGATCACCTAGTCCAACTGAGACTACCAGGACTCCTCCTCAGCTTGGTTAGGGTATCAACAGTATTTTTGGAGTAAGGAATCTCAGCTCAGCCCTCTTCAGACACCAAGTGCCCAGTCTCTTTGCCTGTGAAGCGAAACAGCTACAAACCACACACAACTGTGCCAGTGTTAATTAAGCATTATTTTTCATTCACCAATGCTTTGGTACCTAGATATTTTCACTAATCACTACATTCAAGCTAATCCAGTCCTATTGTTAAAAGTGTTAATCATGGCTACTATAGTTTTACAACTAATCTTTTCTTGTCAAACCAGTGGTGCAATATCTTTTTCAAAATTTTCATTGTTTTTTTTATTTCCCTCTTAATTATGTTATGCGATCTTCAATATTTTGAGATGCACTTTGATAGTCTTTTCCTGTTAATAATGAATGTAAACCAAATTAAATCAATTACATGTTTGTTCGCATTAGGCTCATTTAAGAATCATTTTCAGGCAGATAACAGATAGGTGACAAAGGACAGGCAAGAAACGAGTCTTTGTGATTAGAAAGTAAAAAGTGCACTGGAAGCTTCTGAAACAACACCCAAGGACAGCAGTAAAGTTAACGGGCTAGTAAAGATGATTTTTAAGGGTAGGTGAAAAAAGTTATGCTGCAGTCAGAGCATGATATATTGCCCTTAGTGTGCTTTACTCTATTTCATACAATGGAGCCCACACAGGAAACAAAGTCACCTCTACTACCGTGCCTGTCAAAGCCCAATTTTGCAGGAAGACGTTGCTCCTGATCCCTCCTGAGATGGGTGCAGGACTGGAGAGGGCACCAGGACACCTCTGTACCTGCTTCGAGGCGGGGAGTAAACCCCTGCTCCCCCTCACCCACAGCCCAGCGCGCACCGAAGGCGGCAGAGGATGCAGTTTTACCAGGGTGGTTTTGTTTCCTGGCACTACCTCAGATCTTAGACAGCTCTGAGTTTAGTTTTCCTCCAGTTTGCAAGGTAAAAAAAAAAAAAAAAAATTATTTGGCAGGTGCAGATTGCGAATATTGCAAAGTCATTTAAAAAGCCTCTTGAAAATAGCGCTCTGCTGGTTCTCAGGAAAAACGTCAGCCTTTCAGGCCCGAGCAAAACTGTGGGACTCCCTTTTCTCCTGACATTAACGCTGCTCTGTGGGAAGTGGGAGTGAGGAGCAGCCCTGGGAAAAGGGATTTCTCCCTCAAAATCTGAGCATGCAAACTTTGCCCATGAAGTTGCTAAGCACGGACACAAATTCTACATATTCACGTACACTGATCTAATTCCTGGAAACTGAAGTTAGCTTGGGACCCTTCTCTATCAGGAAGTCATATTCTCAAATGACCTTTTTATTTTAATTTAGTACTATTCTTTCCAATTCTAATCTTAGGAATCACTTCCAATAATTATGCTCTTTCCCTGATGTTAATAATCTCTGAGTGTTGACTGTTCCATCTTCCCCTCTCTCTCTCCTGGGCATTTCAGGTCTCTGGCTGCTAGCTTCAGGGAGGTGGATTAAACCTCTGTTTTGATTTCAAATATCTTCAGCTATTTAATTGCTTTTAAGAGTTTAGTCCATCATCTTTGCTCTTTCAGGCAGTGCCTCGTGCTCTTTCTACTTTCCTGCTCTTTGCTTGCGTCCCTCCCATCTGCTGAGAAGCGTGCCCACGGCGCACTGCCCCACAACCTGGAAGCCCAGGACCGTTGCCTTTCTGTTTACTGGTGTGCTCTTCTGTGCCAGTTCAGACCAAACAGGCCACCTCCTGCCCCCGTTCAGTCTGATTTGCAGCCCATCCATTTCAGTAGCTGCTGCTCTTGCTAACCAACACAACCACAGCATCTCATCAGCTCCCGGTTTACGACATGCTCATCTGCAAGATCTCTCTGGGTGGAGAAGAAAACCACCAGCAAGAAGTTACCAACAAGCTCCGGAGACGCAGCCCAGAAGTCATTCAACATCATTCCTATCTCTTTTCCCCTCTCTCAGCCAGATGAGTTCCGTCAATTTGAACTCAGAACAACTTCAAATTAAAAGAAATGGCAAAAGAAGGGTGTAAGAGGGGACTAGCTGTATCATGAAGTGTGAAACTACAAACGCACCAACTGGTTTTCCTTTTTCACAGTTCTTAATCCTTTTTAGTACCACAGCTTCTGAGCTCCACCTAGGTAAAATAGGGGTGTATCTTGCCAGAGACATTAATTTTCATGTTCTGTCATGATACCAGGCTAAATGAAATGTCTTATGATGAACAAGAATTGAATTTCTAACACTTAAGTGAATTTGTATAGCCATGCTGAGGAACCATCAAATATCCTTCTTTCTGATTTGGGAAATAAAATAAAACAAGGAGAGTATGAAAACAGAAAGGAACAGAACACCTCTGAGGTGGTGGAATGGTGTCATTGGAACCCCCACAGATGGGCTGAGAAGCCTGCTGAGGGCAGGAGGCTAAGTAGAAATAGTCTTTTTTTCTTTTTCTACTTTCCTTTCATTGACCTTTGCAAACTTCAGAAAGCATTTGGTGTAAAGCAGGGTTGGAAGGGCTGAAAGGTAGTTTGAACCTGTCTCATTTTTAATCCTAAAGGTTCACCACTTAAAAATGTATCTTGCCAGACAATACCAGAAACTTGCCCTCTGCAAAAACCCACTCAGAAGTCAGAGTCAGGAAAGGCCTATAAAGAACAGAACATGCTCAGGTTTTATTATGGAAAATACTTAGTTACTTCTGTGTTGACCTGTTAATTCTGAGTTTGAATACACAACATACTAATTTTTGTGAGCTTAACATACCAAGATTCTTGCTTTCATCTCACTCTAGATGTATCAAATTCCCATGACTGAGTTTAAACTTCAGTCATACAAAAGAGGACCCTCTTCTGGCCTTTCTGCCCTGAGGACTGCTGTATAGTCCTCGCCTTTTAAAGTGCTGGGAAAAGGGAAGAAACTTGCAGAAAGTACCTAAATCTGTAAACAAAATCATGGAGGCAAATGCACTTGATGATGTTTGGGGAGGATATGTAGCAAAAGCATCTCTAGTTGCGGTTACCCCAGTCACTTGTTTGTGGGAATAGTCTTTGTTTCCCAGGATGTGCTGGGTTGTGGAAACTTCCTCAGCTATCAACTGCTCTTCAGGAGTAGATGGACCGCTGACCACAAGAGGAGACGGGTTATGCACACATCATCCTGTTATCTGTGTTGGGAAAGAAAGGGGAGCAGCCAAGGAAGCTAGCGTGAAAGCATTTTTTCCTAAAAACATAAATAAAATTAAATAAGACCACACACAAGTTCATCTCCCTTGTGATCACTGGTCATTAAAATGGAGTGATACTATGCATGGTGGTGGAGGCTGGGAACAGCCCAGAGCCCAGCCCTTGGCTTTTAGAGGAACCCACATCGTTGGGCTCAGACTGAGGGCACCAGTCATAAACTTGCCATAATGTGATTCGTTAGTGTTTATCTCAGTTTCAGCACACCAGCAATTAAGATCATAGACTTGTTATCATATAAACTCTGAGTTTTGGCAACAGCATCTAAAAGTCCAAGGACCTCATGTTTATTTCCACCCATCTCAAGATCGCTAAAAATGTAAAAATACTGTTGGAAGAGAAATTTTGCCTGGGGGGGGGGATGACAGAGAGCATACCCTGTTCAGCAGATATTGGAGCTTTTGCAAAACTGAGATGTGCTCGTGTTGGAATGAATGCCTTTTCAGTCGTTAAAAAATTCCTTCCAGTAAATTTCTGAGTGCCAAGAAGCAGAGTGCTAATGGAATAGCATAGTGACCACCCAGTAGAGACTGGGGTTTGTTACCCATTGCCAAGCAATGTCCTAGACCCCTCTTTGTGCTGCTTCTGATCTATCACCTTATGAGTTAAGGGGATGCAGGTCACCAGGAAGTCCGTTCCCAGAGGTACCACTAGTAGAGACAGGTCTTTCCCAAACTTTCTTTGAGCTCCCTAAAATAATTTTTATGAGGCTTTGTTTCAAGTTTGCAACATCTGGACTACACATAGATATAAAACACACCAACACGGTTGTATCTGTTTACTCTGCAGCTGCTTGTGCATCAAAATCACATTGGCTTTGCAAGATCAGGCTCAGGACTGACTTCTGACATGGACTGACACAAGAATTCGTGGCCAACGCCAACCTCTTCTTGGCAGAATTCAGACTTCTGTGCAGACTGTCCGCACATATCTGTGAGATTTATGGCTGATGCTTCTCCCTAAAGATCATCCTACATCGTGAAAACTGGCCTTTTTTGGCCATTTGAGTCCTTCTGACATAAATCCGCCAGGCTTCTATTTGACTTAACTGACAATGAACTGATAATTAAAGGCTGTTTGTTTAGATACTTGTGCTTAATCTGGACGGTCGCTCCCTGCCTGGCAGCCTTTGTAGCTGTTCTTCCAGGGCCTTTCCTGGTGTGATGGTGAAGTTCTACAGTCACACAAGTCATGGAGGGTTGCTTTGTACTTGGTACCTGCCCATCTCCCTCGAAGGGCAGCAGACCCAAGCAAAGAAACCGAGTCTAACCAAGACGATGACTTCTGAGGCGCGGACCATTTTGTACCCACCCAGTGCTAAGCCTAACAACTGATTTCTGCATTCTCCTCTGATTGATCTGCTCACATTCAAGTTCCTTCATTGCCTTCAAAAATCACATCCCCAGCTTCTCATTCCTGTCTTTACAGTTTTGTATTGGAACAGAATTAAAAGTATCAAGCTGATATTTTCTAGACTCTCAGATTTTTACCGCAGGAACCATGAGCCCTTAGTTCAGCTGAGATCTTGGCTTGCTCCATTATTTATTTAGTTGTACTTGCACGCGTTATTTCTAAGTTGTGTTTTCCTTCTAATTTTTCCCATAATGCTTTTTTGTCTAAGGCACAGCAGGACTCCATAGAACAGGAGCATCATTATTTTGCCTTTATTTTTGTTCCATAAGCATTAGGGATTTTTGGAAGCAGTAGTTGTTCTAGCAGACCCATAGGGCTGTGCCAGCACAGAACTCAGCACGAGTACCCACCACGTCTCCCTGCCAAGGAGCACCTCTCAGTACTTCTCTCAGTACTTCTCTCAGTACTTCTCTCAGTACTTCTCTCAGTACTTCTCTCAGTACTTCTCTCAGTACTTCTCTCAGTACTTCTCTCAGTACTTCTCTC
>JAOTQQ010000063.1:2995115-3035302 GCA_026546715.1 Gallinago undulata | reverse complement strand
AAAAACAAACTCCAATAAAAAAAAAAAGCTGGGAATCCTTTAGGCTGCTCTGCACAGGTTGTGGTGATAGCCACCAGTATTAATACCATCACCTGTGCACACCAGGCTGCGTTTGTGGGGAGGCAGATAACAACATCTACAGTTTCAGCTGGCAGTGAAAGTAATTTTCTTCTGAAAACCACTGGTGTGGCCTTAAAAAAACAGATCCGTTATTTCTCCAACCCTCCAGACCCTCTCTGCAGATCTTTTATCTTATCAGCTTCAACAGACTTGTGATCTGCCAAACAACAAGACTTAGAAATATTGATACCAACTTTCTCGGATCTTAAGACCAGTATTTCTTTGAGCAGCAGCCAACGTTTTCCTCTCTATTGCCCTGGATGACAAAAGCTAGAGCTGTCCCAGCTTGTACAAAGCTCTTTCACTGCCACCAGTGCTCTCTCTGATCTACTTGTCTCAAGCAATTTGCCCAAAGCTCTTGTCTTCGCCATAAAAAAAAAAAACAACTACACGGTGTTTGCAGTGAATTGAGGATTTTCATGAGAATCGAACCATCAGATCTCTCCTAATATCCTTCATAGGGAAAATAAAGAGGAACCTCAGGAGACAGACTGGCCTTTGGTCATTCCAAACCTTCGCAAACCCAACAGCGTCCGCTGCTGGTGGGGCTGCCTGGGTCCCCATAACCACTGCATGGGCCTGTCTGTAACCACTCTGTCCAGCCAGACCACACTGGAGCCTGAAACGGGCCCTCCAAAAAGGATGTGGTTTAAGAATAATTCCTTGTTAACCAGAAATAAACATTTTATGTTTACCCTCTTGGTAGTTCTGCAAAATAGAAGGGTTCAGTAGGCAAAGCATCAAGTGTAAGGCTCGAGGAGCTGTTTGGCAGGACCCAGCTTAGGGGTGAAGCTCACCGAAGGACTTCTACAGTGCTGAAGGCAGCCCTATTTTAACTGCAATTTTATCAGTGTCTGTTACGAACCTCTGAAAACTGAACTAGTGCAAGAGCAACACGCTAGAAGGGGTCAGGAGAGACACAGCGACTGAGAGACAGGATAAGAAAGAACAGAGTGCCATTTTCGTTTAATACATTTTTATGCTGTAACTCTGAGAAAAAGCTTTGAGGCAGCATCACTACATCAGGCAACGAGAAGCCAAGGAAGAGTAATGTCTCATGCAAGAGCCTACAGGGCTGCAGGTGAGCAGCAGTGGGAGAGATAAGCGAAGCAAGAGGTGACAACGCAAATGTGAAAAGGCAAAGGCTTGGGGAAATAGAAGAGAAACATGTCAACGCTCTCACCTCTAGCTCCTCGCTCTCTTCCTCACGTGATCCTGCACTTTCAGGAGAACATATGATTTTCCCCCACAGCGGCGAGCGAGCAGGTCTGCAGCCGTGTTAGTGCCGTAGCAGTAAGCCCTAAACGGTGAGATCAGAGGGATCAAGCCACTTCAGGAACAAGCATCAGGAAAAAGGAATCACTCGTGCTGACATCCTGCTTGGGTGATCAGAGGGCTACAGAGACCCTCCTCCACCACAGCCAGGCACTAATGAAGCTGTGGAGTGAAGGTATGCGGGTCCACTGGAGATAGGACACAGGTAAAGGGGCTCTTCATGGAGACCAGAGCTGAAGGTGTGCTGGAGGCTCAAAATAGCTTGGGCGTAGCATATTTTGGCCGGGACCAATTGAGATGTGAACAACTACCCTTTTCCTTTCCCGAATCCCAGCTGATCTGGTCAAACCCACTTTCCCCCTTTTCCAAATTGACCTTCTCAACCTCAGCTGTGCAATTACCAGCAATCCCTTCCCCTTCTGCTCTGCAAAAATCATCCCTCTTGCCTTTTGTTGACCAAGGGGATGACAACAACCTGTGATTTCTCACAAGGAGCTGCTGTGCTACATCTGGGGGCTGTGTTCAATGTGAAAACCAAATAGATTCCTTCTCTTTTCAAGAGGAAAATGCAGTGAGAACTTGGCACCAGGCAGTCCCTGCAAGCCCCTCCATCCACAGGGACATCTGTAGTTGTTTGTCCCCAGGTAGCTGCAGGATTTTCTCCCTCCACCTCTCTCTTGGTGGCTGTGTGCTGCCAGGTTCAACCTGCCCGTGCTTAGTTACGTTATTCACTGTCAAAAACATTAAATGGGAATATAAAGAAATCTCTGCAATGAGGGAAAATGGTCGGTTTTTCAATGTTGAAACAATCTAGGCCTAAATAATGCCCTCGGGACAACTGTATTTCCAGAATTATTTTCCAGGGTTGCCAGTGAAATTGCTCAGATTGCCTGAAGTTTGACAATGTTGCCATTAGGCTTCTCTCTTAATTACTGTTTTTCTATGTAAGTTATTTTTGTCCATCTGTGCAGTTCCCACTGGGAATCAATTGGCCTGTCATCTGTCCAAATAAAACACATCTACTATTAAGGGAATTGCATGGAGTAGCGCAGAATTTGTTTCCTCTTTTCATTCTTTTAGGCAACAATGACACTTTAAATAGCTCCTATGATCTTTTGTTGAAGAACTAATAAATTTTTCATTCTGTCAACTAACTTTCCGCCATGCCAGCTGAAGATAACTGATGTTAATCTTCAAAGGAGAAAAAGCAGTTTTCTGGCAAACCCTGAAGGTAGTATCAGTAATTACTTCTGCTGTACATAACCTACAAGCTTCGGTCTGGGCTAGTAACTCATTCTGGAAATGGGTCTGGTGCCATGTGTCACCCACCCTGAATCAAAACCCAACAAGACCTGAGCAAATCTTCTCTTTCCTGATGCCATTAAGGACCAGAGATCTCATTGTGCTAGACTCAACCATTTCCAATGCCTCCAGAACTCAAGAGCTGTTTTCAGTTCACAACCAAAATGTCAGTTCCAGGGGTTCGTTATTTACGTGATGACAATTTGCTGTTCCAGTTTACAAGCCTGAACAAAACTGTTCTCTTTAAAAAAATAAGCAAAGCAAACCAACCCCCAGGTATCAGGAAGAATCCACACACACACAAATCCCCAAATAAAGTCTCAACCTCAGACCAAGATAACCTTGAAAAACAACTAATGCCAAGCTGAAAAGTACATTGGGAAATATTTTCTTCTAATGTAGTCGCTGAAAAACAATTCCTTTGATGTGTCCTCTATTTTGTATCCTCAGGGAAAAATAGAAATTAGACTCATATTCAGTGGAAGCATCACAAGTGTTTATGGAGGAAACGTTTTCCAAAGAAAATCTGGAGGAACAATGTATGTGTATCCTCCAGAGTCTCAAGGACAGCAAAGAACACTTTTCTGGGAAGTCTGCATTGAATCCACTCCAGAGCAGCAGCAGCAACCACACGTCTACGTGACCATGTCCCTGTCACCTCCCTGGATTTACTGCCTGGTGTATGCTCACCAGTGCCAGCAGGTATCCAGTCCATGCTGCTGGCACCACGATGGGCTGTGCCCAGACAGAAGAGACACCATCCAAGCTTGTTTAAAGGTTTTCCTGTCCTGAGAGCCGGGTGAATATCTACACATCCATCTGCCACCTGCACGAGGGCAGATGATGGGATGCTCAGTGCTGGTACCCACTCTTCCCCTGTCCTGCTGAGACTCAGAGCTCACGCACAGCCAAGAGGGGCTTTCTTTTGTTCCTGGTTGGCTGCTGAGCAGCACCCACCTTCCTCAATGACCAGAGATGTTCAATCTGAAAAATATTTTTAAAAAAACAGGCCAAAAAGTAAATTTGCCATCACCACTGTACAGAACAAATTGCTTCAAGTGGACCAAACCTATTTACCAGCCTTGTTATTCTGAGCATATCAAGGCTAAGAGCAGCAGAAGGCCAACAGTGAAATGGGCAGACTGGGGGGGAGCAGGGGAGTGTGGGGAGGTGCCTGGGGGAGCACGAAATCAGGGTGCATCACAGAGAGGCAGGAGAACAGCAGTGAAGTGAAGCAACTGTCATTTCCAGCATGACTCGAACTACAGATGTCCTTGGAGCACTCCTAAGCACTAAGCAGTGGTGCTGTGGGACATGAATCCTACTTTGCTGCAGTTTCACCTTCTGTGAAAGCAAAGTTCAATTCCTGTCAATGCTGTTACACAAACGTTAACAAAATAACCCAAAATTTCTAAGGTGAAGCAAGAGAGTGAGTGGTCTGGTTGCTGCCAGTGGCACCACTCATGTCCCTTCTGCTTGGGAGGGCTGGATGCAGAGCAGCTCTTGGAGCCATTTATGTTTCCAGGAAGCCCCTTCAGTGCTGCTCTCGTGCTTTGGTTTACTGTTAGGAATAATAAAAATTACAGGCTGCAGGTAGGATGCAACTCAAAATTTGAAAACCCAATTCCTATTGAGAGACCGCAGAAATGAGCTCATTTTTCTCTTTTGTGGCAACCTGGGGGATGTGGGTTTCTGCCTTCTCACGTGCTTCACACGATGTAAGTGTTTGTTTTTAGGCGTGAGGGACTGGAAGGAAAACAAAAGTCTCAAAAGGCTTTTGGTCGGATGATTTTCGAAGTTGTCCTGGTTTGAAGTAAAACTGAACCAATTTTGTGCTCTGTAAATTTGTATTTTAGCTGGGCCTCCTCTAACTCTCTGAAACTAACAGCTGATGGTGGAGAAAGCTGCTTGTTCTCAGAGTGGTAAGGCCAATGTTTGTGCTCCATGCCAAGGAATGGTGTGCAGAGAGGCTCTTGCTTATATTTATTGCTATAACAACCAAGGCCAGCCAATTTTCGTTATTTGCCCCTTAGAGGGTTGGAAACGGAAAAAAAGTAGAGGGGTCACACTTGTGGGGACAAACGGACAGGAGAGGTGACCCAAACCTGACCAACTGGGGTATTCCATCCCATCTGCCCCATGCTCAGTGTAAAAGCTGAGGGATCAAAGGGTCAACTCTCTTCATGCGATGGCCAAAGTCCAAAGAGGACCCTGTCTGTTCGTCTGCCTTTGATCCCGATCCGTGTCCTCCTGACTCCAGAGCTGGAATCCAGTTCCCATCCATTGCTGAGCCCAGTCTGGGACTTCCCCAGTGCCTGCCAGTGACAGGACTGTCATCCTGGGAGCTTGATACTGTTTTGTATATATTGGATCTATTTCATTATCTTCTTCTTTTTTATTTTAATATTAATTCTTCATTAAAGTAGTTTAGTTCATTCAAAACTTTTGAATCTCCTTATTTCTTCCTCTCCTCTTTGGGGGGAAGGGCCAACTGTTGGTCCGGTTGCAGTGATTTTGGATGAAACCAGAACAGAAATATAGGAAATACAAGAAAAGTAAGACTTTGTGCATCTGTATCTTGGCCTGAGGTTGAAAAACAGACAACCTCATCCACACAGAACACACAGGACAACTTCTGGCTGCTGCTGCTGGTTTTGCTCTTGCTTTCCTGGAAAAGCTGGTAAAAATTCATTATATATTCCTATGATTGTCCTCGGCATCTTGTTTGAGCTAAAAAATTGAAAGCAATTGGCCCCATTCATGAACACAATACTAGACTGTGAGTTCAGCTTTAAATTTTTACATATAAATTTTTACATTTAGGTACAAAGAAACACCAAGAAATTCAAAACCAGGGAGAGAATACAGGATATGAATAAATGGTAATTTAGATAAATGGAGGCTAGTAACAAGGGGACAATTAACAAGCAAAGATGCCATTTACAGTAAGAAGAGCTCCTACACTGTGCTTTGAGGAAGGGGAGGAATGGTCATTAGATGGAAACATTAAAATCTAATCAAGGCAAAGTACTGGAAAAATAACAGTGAATAAAAGGCCTTCTGCATTGATGGGATGTAATGTGATCTTTTTAACTCAAATATACCCGATTTTATGATGCAGTTAGCTAAGTAACAACATTATGCCTAGGAAACAGGATACTGCAAGAAGGCAGAATTTAGTGTGGGGTCAGGGGGAGGCACCACCTTTGAGGAAATATCAAATCTCCATCTAGCGGCTCCTCCAAAGGCAGAACAAAAATAATATTTAACATTTGGCACTGAAAAAAATTCTGCGTGCACGCAGTTTCCCACTGTGTGGTCCATGAGGACCGAGTGAGAGGGAGGCAGTCCGGCCAGGGGCACGATGAGCGTGTCAGACGTGGAAAGCGGAGGAGTTCAGCAGAAAGCTGCGGCGCAAGAGCCGGGGAAGGCTGTGGGTGCCAGGGAAATTCCCACCACCAGCTTCCTCGGAGATGAGCCCAGCGATGCCAGCTGAGGAATGCTGTGACTCAAAGGAAAACGCTTCCCCTAGACCCTTAACTGAAAACAGACTGAATTGGCCGGGGGGCAGCTACTGTGGGAGCCGCGGCTACTGTGAGCCCTGCATAAGAATGACAAAAATCCCGTGCAAAATCCCGTCGTGAACAAAAATCAAAAGGCACAGAGGCTTGTTCATCACACAGCACAGGGAGAAACAAGAGAGCAGCTGCTGAGAAGGGATTTGTGCAGGCAGGATAGGAGCTTTGCGGGGGTAGAGCCCCAAATCGGGTAACTCGGGTGGGTGGGAGGCTTCAGGCTTTCCTGCAGGACTCATTCAGAAGAGTTGTCCCCTGAGAATTTGCAAACTCATTCAAGAGATTCCCAAATCTTCAGCTACAGGCAACTATGGGATATTTCCATCTCACCTACTTTTGCCTGGGTAGGGACATTTCCCAAAGTGCTGTTACCACTATTATTTCCAGACTGGAGATGTAAATTAGCCAGTGAAGAAGGAAGCCAAAACCAAAGGAGATTTGCATTAACCTTTTTGTACCTATTTCTTCCCCCCAGTTTTATGAACCACCACCATTTCTTTATGCATATTGTCTGTAATCTTGATAAATTCAATACCTTAGACAAAAAGGATTGTGTCATCAACCTTTTCACTCTTTTCCTGTGAGGAAATCGTTTCTCTCAGCTATGCAAAAAGGGCTGATGAAATCCTGGAAGCCACTTGCAAGGATGTCTTATGGCTGGACTTACTGTCCACAAGGAATAAACATTACATTAGTAATGCTTAGTCCCAGAATTTGCCTTCATTAAAAGTGAATTTCCTTTTCTACGGTGAAAATAGAGAAAAAAAGGCAATAAAATAAGTGAGCTGATTTTTTTCTTTGTTGATGAGCTGTTTGGAAAGGCAGAAAGTGGAAACTTGCGTTCTTGAGAGAGCTCCAGAATACACCCAGTTCACACATCTCCATGGCCAATCCTCCATGTTTTACCATGGGGCCAACAAAAAACATCTCTGTAATGAACATCTTGGGAGATTCTTGTCTGGGGAGGTGATCCCTGTCCTCTCCCAGCAAAGGTATGATCACCTCACCTTGTGTCCTGCCTGAGGCTGTCAGTTATGTCTGAGAGGCAGCTGCGTTGGATTTGAGGAGAAGTTGGGAAGTCCATCCCTCTCTCAGAGACCATGCTAATCTTTCTGCCGCTCGAAGCCCAGAAGAGCAGTGATAGTGTTGGATTCTCCCATTCCTGCTTCTCCAGCATGCAGGCTCCGCTATTTTTCCACTGGAAAGGACACAAAGCAGGTCAGCTCAGCAGCTTTTGGGAAGCCCTCCTGTTGGTTTGCTACCTGTGAAGGTCTCACTGTACTTGGCTGTGTCTTGGTGCCTGTAGGAACTGCTACGTGTCACTCCTGTCCTCAAGACTCTTCCTTTTATCACACAATCCTTCCTCATACCTGCAATACCTGCCTGGCTTTTTCTTTGGCCTTTTCTAGTCAGAAGAGACAGTCATTGGCTGGTTCGTCATATTAAAATGTATTTCTTGAAGTCTATGAGGCTAGGAAGAGAAGGTGGAATTGTGGAGACGAAGGAATAAGGAAAAGTGGAGATCTTCCATAAGGAATTGTGGAGAACTTCAGTGAAAAATCACAAAAGATGCTGCAGAAATGCATATTCTCTGTGGATAGTAAATATGGGAAATGATATTAAGTCAGATGCCCAGACAGGAGACCCTCCATCTGTTTAATGAGGGGAGAAATAGGAGGTCTTGGCTGAAGATCAAAAAAGAATTGTTCTGGTTTCTCAAGCAACCTAAAAGAAAAAAAAAAAGAAACCTAAGGTAAAAAATGGGAAGAGCACAGGCTGTACAAACCATAGACATAAGTCAGGATGGCCCAGAAAATCACAGCAGCTGGCACGACTTTAGAAGCAAATAAATGGTTAACCATCAATGAATAAGAATTAAGACTTGTTTGATAGGACCAAAGCTGCGGAGTTATTTACAAAGAAAACTGCCTTCTTACAGTTTCCTGTAAGATCTGCAATTTTTAAGCATGTTAAAAGACTTCCCAAAAATGCAAGATATTCAGCTGATGTCATTTATCTGGATTTCCTCAACAAGGTTCTTCTTGGCCTGGTATAAAGGAGAATAAATAGTAATAGGATTGTTTCAGTGTGACCAAGAGAGAGAGGCTGCAGGAGCAATGGATGGTTTTCATGGTGCCCCCTGGCAGCGTTTCAGGGTGTACAAAACTGCTCTACAAAGAGGTGGAGAGGGGACATCAACAAGACGGTGAGGGAAAAGCGCTGGAAACCTTCTGGTGTCAAAAGTCAAGTGGAGTATTTTGGAATGAAGAAAATTGAAATTTTCTTACCTCTTGCTGAATTCAAATTAAATCCAATTGTATTTCAGTTGCCGAAGAAAAAACATTTCAAAGTCCTCAAATGTAAACAGCGCTGCTGATCAATGTGTGGAGCTGGCCAGAGCCTTCAAACAAAGGCGTAGCGCAAAATAAACAGGTTATGGAAAAATACTGGAAACCATCTCATGGCACTGCAGAAATCAATCGGGGATGCTGTGTTCGTTCTGCTTGCATCAAGGGAGACACCAGAGGGTTCAAAGAAGAGCCCTGGAAGCCATCAGGCATCGGGAGCAGTTAATAATTCAGGTAAAGATTAACTGAGGGGAACTGATTAAAGATTTCACCACCACTGCCCTTCCCGTTGCAGGTCCCAAGGCTCTGCAGGTACCTGCCAGCCCTGTAAGGTGAAGAAGGGGCACGGCTTTGGTCTGGAGGACCCGATCTCCCCCCTCCCACCTGGTTGTATTATTGTCTTCACAGAGTCAGTGCTCTGGGGGAAGCACTCTGATGAAATGGGTGATGCACTGGAGAAACAGAGGGTTTGTCTTATGCTTTCTCCGGGTTATTATGAAATTTCAAGCTGCTGAGAAAGACAAACTTGTTCACAGAATTTATGCACATGCAGCTGATGGTTCTGTTTCATCATCTTGGCAAAAAACCACAGTATTTTTGCTTTTAAATTAAGTAAAAGCTAATACTAAAGGGAAAAAAAAAAGAAACCTGTGATATAATAGAAGAGGTAGTTGTAAAAAATAAAACCACTATGGAGAGCCTCTGGGAAAAGCCAACTCATTCTTATTAAAATAAAAAAAAATATATTTATTCACTCAAATCAAAGCACAAATTATATTAATTGCCTAGCAGCCAAATCGCTTTTTTGGGGGACTTTCTCTGGCTTTGGCAGATGTCCTCTCACCAGCACTCCAGTGCAAACCCAGGGTGGTCGTTGCTCTCTGAGCAAGGGAGGAGAGCACAGGGCTCCCCTTCCTTGCACGGTCTACAGGTTGTGGCACTGACTACAGTGCTTCGCAGCACCTGGATTTTCAGCTTCTTTACCTTTCTTCAGCTTTCCACCACTTAGAGAAGTGGTGAGGGGAATGATGTGCTGCTGGCAGAGCTGGTGTTGGTTGGCAGCAAACCCTCCCCGTTGATCAGAAACCAATGCAGCATCACTCTCTTTAATTCCCTGCTTTCATCTGCTGACTCTAGGCATGATATTGGCACCCACAGTAAGGTTGGGAGCTGTGATACACGTTCACGTGGCTGGGAACACCGGTTTGCTAGTCACCATGATGCTCCCGGGATGCTTCTCTGCTCTCCCACCACACTAAGACCTTGTAAAGGGACTCCCCTGCCCTAAAACGTGGATGAACTTGGCTTAACCAGCGTCATCCCTGGAGAACAATAGAGGAGGTTTAGCGCAAACGTAATCAGCATCAAAGCTGGGTATCCCGGGCAACACCAACACAAACACTCATCGGGGATAGCCCAGTCCAGCTAGATATAGTGCAGCTTTTCATGCCAGAGGGCATCTTTTCTTTGCTCAGAATAAAATAATTTTTTTACTCATGGATAATTTGTGTTAGCTCATGCAACACTCAGACGAGGTCAGGATTGCACCCTGTAATCTGCTCCAGCTCGAAGCATGTATTTGAGGAAGTGTCTGGGACTCCTCTTCCACACGGGGCCTCAATTTTTCCAGACAGCTGAAAGTTAATGGCTACCATGATTCAAGCGAGTAATTCTTGTGAAACCAGCTCCGGGGATGTTGCCTAGCAAAACAAATTCTGTCAGCAGAGCCCTGTGCTCTGACGTGGTACTGAATACGCCACGCTATATATAAAAAACCAGGAAGCAATCCAAGGGAAACGGCACATTTGAGCTCTGCTGCAGACCATACACAGAATACAGTGATGCAGAAAACTATTCCTGGCTGCTTTTTCCAGCAAATGTAAGTATTTTTGCTTTTAAATTAAGTAAAAGCTAATACCACTTCATTGCAGTCAGGGTATTCATGGCAATCTGGGGTTCAAATTTGTTCTCCTCTTCTGTATGTTCTTTGACACACAACTTTGAAAGGAAGTACTTCTTTAAGAGTAGGAGATATTTTTGTGGACCTTTCAGATTACAAAGACATACCAAGGACAAATGAGGAGTTAATATTAGCTGGAACTTGTAATGTGTCTCGGGAGAGCAATTTCTTTGGGGATAAAAAATAGTACCGCTGGAAATGCGAAGTGCTAGTTCAGGAAGCCTCATGTGAACTTGAACTGAGGTTTCATTGGAATAAGGACTAAACAAAAACTGTCTTAGTGTCACTGACCACGTGCAATGATCCTCCTGAGGGTGACCTGTAATGAATACCCCAAGAGGCTTCTTTGAAAACTAAATAAATAGATGTGTTGGCTCAGGTTGCCTTCTTCACCCATTCTGGCTTTTCTGTCAGGATGGGAGCGGGTGTCTGGAAACATCCCCCTGTTCCTGTTATACCTGGCTCCATCCCAGGTATGATCCCATCCATCCCTACCCCAGTATAGGCAGAGGGAAGGGTTTGCTGATGGAAAGCACCTATTCTCCATTCCCAGAGGTCCTTGGTGGGCTGGCAGGATTTCTGGAGGGATTCAGATCCAGATTTCAGCTGGAAGGAAGCTGCTGGGTTGGCTGTGGAGGAGGATGCTGGAAGCAGGAGCTCAGGAGAGCCATGCTGACAGCCACCTTCTCTGAAGGAGGAGCCTGGGGCTTTAGACCCTGCCTTGTGCACTCTTCATACATCTGTTCTTTATCCAATGATTCCTTAATCTTACATTATGTGAAGGCTATGTCTGACCAGCGGTGTGTCCCAGACAGATCTCTGGCACTGAGCTCAGCTAGAGCAATGAGGACTGTACCCAAAACTGTCCTGCCTGTGGGCAGCGCTCCCTGCCTCCTGCTAAAACCCAGTCCTGCACAGTGTTCCAGAGGGTGTCCATTGGCAAATTCCAAAACTGTGCTGGGGGCCATTGGAGGTCTCTCAAGACTATGAAGAATTGAGCTCCAGCACCCGAGAACATTTCCCAGCTCTGTTTAATTTACTAGAGTAGATGTATCCAAACAGGATTTGGAGCGAGTATTGGAAACCAGGATGGTCTTTTCCCCAAGCAAACATCCACAACTACCTGTGTTGTGATCCATAAGCATTTCCTGATCCCAGTCCCTGGTCCAGGGTGTCAGCTGTTTTCCTACACTCTGCCAAGATTCCTTAGGTGGTACTAAAAGCATCCCCGCCTCAGGAGAACCTGTAGTCTGCTGGTTGGGACACCCATGGGAGATAAACATCTAAATCCCCTGTGGCAAAGGAGGAAATCAAACCTTGTTCTGCTACATTCTGGAGGAGAGTTTTAACTACTAAATCATAGTGTGAAAGGGGAGGAGGGAGGCAGGACAGAGCCACAGTGATGATCCCATCTCCTGGGGCACCTGTGGCTTGGAAGCACGGACACCACTGACATATCTCTAACAGAAACTGGAACCACATCTTCTACCCAGAAACTCCAGTTTCTTTCCAAAGTACATTGAGGCGTTAGGTAAAGTGCTGGCAGCATTATGTAAAATGCTGAAGTTTTCAAGAAGGGAAGACATGAAAAACATGCTGAGCTCCCTAACGTCTGGACTAGCTGCTTCTGGCACCTCCTCCAGATCTACCGGCTGCTCAGCATCCTTTTCTGACACTTGTCATGAGAAGAGCCTATGGGCTTATCACCAAATCCTGGGGTGTAAGATAAGACCTAACACCCGGAAGCTCAGAGTTCAAATGCTCCACAAGGACACGATAAAGTTCTGCAGTAAACCCAGCCATTGATGCCTTATTCTTTTCAAATTCCTTAAGTGAAAAAAAAAGGATGGAGGAAATATATGATGAGATGGGCTCAATGGAGAAATCTGATATTTTCACATGGCAAACTTCTGTGGGATTCAATTTGTTTCCCAACAAAATGTTATTTCCACATTCTCCAGAGGAGATGGATAATCCCAAAGTTAGTGAACTGTATATTTTGCTCACTCATTCAGCTGCTCAAACCAGCTTAGATTTGTTTACTGCCCCTCATCTGGGAAACACAGCCTCGAATTTAGCTGAAGTCCTGGAGCCAGGTGTGCTGATCTTCAGCACAGAGCAGCCTGGGCCAGGTTATATGTACTTTCCAGCATCCAACAATTCACAACAGTAATCAGTTGTCATAAAATGAGCAAAGATCTTTATCGAGGAATATAATTTGTCTCCTCAAAAATACCAAATGAAAATATACACAGAAATAGGCTTCAATAAAAAAAAAAAAAAAAAAGAAAAAGATAAAACATTCCTAATGTCCCGTTCCAAAGGAGGAGTAGCTTGCTTGAGTAACAAGATAAATCAGTATTTAACTGTACACATTACAGCTTGGTTCTCCTCCACTTCCAGCTAATGAGTTGTATGAGCTTTCACACTGTGGATTCCTTAATTAATTTCTTAATGATTCCTTAATCAATGCTCATATCAAAACAAATGGTCAAACCAATGCTCAGACATCAATGCTCAGAGATTAACCCTCCTCTTCAGCACCTCCTGCATCCCCAGCAGTGAAGCAAAGCCACTTCATGGTAAATTAGCATAGACTAAAGGGTCTGCGCCTGGTCTAGTGGCAAAGCCCCTTGACTTAATGGAAAGAGCAGAAAGATTTTGAATTTGCCAGAAAATGCAGAATCATTTTTCTAGTTAATCACTGTGGAAAACTGGGGTAAGATGAACTGCATCGCTGCTCTGCTGACGTACAGGACTAAACTTTTCCTATCTCTTCCCTAAAGGATTCCACTAACAAGTTGGCTCAGATACTTTAAAAAAACAAAGAGAAAACCTGCATGTGAATCTTGGATGAGTCAACCCAGTACCAATCAAGCCTCAACAAGCAATGGGAATTCCACTCTTAAAAAAGTTGGCTCGGTACCTTTCACAGGAATCACTTAGAATTACCATTTTCCCATCATCTCATCAAGAGAAAAAACAGGCAAGGAATAAAGCAGCCACCCAGACCTGTTGGGTAACTGTCCTGGAAAAGCTTTAAAATACAAGCTCTGAGGTGCTTACATCAAGAATATTGAGATTTACATAAGGAAATAAATGCTCAAATATGAAAGAAATGGCATTGTTACATTTAGCTAAATCTCTGATCCCCTCATCACTGATCTGATTTTAGAGCCAATATTCAAAATAAAGGGTAGGGGCTGTCAAAGTTTTACTAAGAGCAGAGTCTGGATGAAGATGTGTTTGGACACATTATGGCAAACTGCTCGGGCACAACTAAATGATGAATGTGAGACACAGCTCAAATGGCTTTGTAGATGGCTCATACAAAAAATTGTTAGTATAACTGAACAATGATACTGTTTTAAAAATTCAGATGAGTACTTTCTGAGCAAAGAGCATATTGCTGTGTCCCAGGCTGTCTGCAGAACGAAGGTCATGAATTAATGTTCTCGTGTGATGTGAGCCATAAATTAAATATTATCTGAGCACATCATTTTTGACAATATAGGCACTATTTCATTTGTAGGTAGGGCTTATTATTATTTGGTAATCTAAATGCACTTCACGGACGTGTAGTAAACAGGGTTAAAAGGCATCTGATGTCCATCAACTTACAAGATGATATCTGTTCCTACCTGTACTCCTACCAGACACCCTCCGATTGTGCTACCAAAGATTTCCAGTAACACAGAGTCTGTGATTTTCTGAGACAAACCATTCCATTGCTTGATCATTCTTCCTGATAAAACCTTTCATTACTTGTGATCTAAATGAAATAAATGGGCACCTCTTCTAGACTACACAACCCCAATTCCTTTCCCTCTGTATCACATTTGCTCTCTCTCTGATCATTGTCATCAGTGTCCTTGAAACATTTTCAGCAATTGATACCTTTCTTGAACTGCTGGCTTCAAAACTGGTTGCATACTTCAATCAAGACCTAACTTCTGTCGAGAGAAAGCAAAGACTCATCCCACGTGGTTACAGACCTTTCTCCTGTTCATGCATTGCAGGATGGCATCTGCTTTTCCTAACACAACCGTTGTTGACTTCAGCTGGGGGTGTTGCCACCATCCACAGGCTGTGTTGATACCCACTTGTGCCTGCGTCACTGCCTATGATGGCCAGCCATCCTCCTCCCCAGGCTTGCTCCTTCCTCCTGCCCAGGTGTTCACTCTTCCTCTCCCTCACTGCGACGCAGGGACCGGCTCCCGTAGGGATCTGAAATTGTCCTTGCAGATTTGTGATAGCTGACTTAATAAGCAAACTTAATAAGCACAAACTCTATGGCTTATTGGAGTCAATGAAAATGTCAGACGTCTGCAAAACTCCACCTGATACATCACTCCCCTCGTTTCTGATAATTAGCCTTTTCTTTGTTTCCCATCCAGCTATGCATGACAGTCATAGTATTCAATATTCCACCTTCATCCAATCCACATTTCCTTAGTTGTTCCTTTGTAAGAATGCCTCATGAAACAATATTGAAAGTCTTAATAAAATTAAAGATACATGACCTGTTTTTCTCTTCGCCCATGAGATCTATTACCCTGCTACAGAAGGAAGCTGTGGTGAATAAGTTTGCTTTATCTGTGAGAAATCCAAATTGTTCTTCCTTATCTCTCTACCATTTAGATAAAAGTTTGCTTGATTATTTTAGTAGTTTTCTGGGAACAGAAGATTACAATTTTATGGCTTCTCTTGCCCTACTCCTCCCTTTTAAAGACAGGCCTCATCTTTGCTATTTTAAGTTTTCTGGAACATTTACAATTTCTCTGTTAAGATTTCTTAGTGATAAATATAAATAAAGCTAAAATTACTTCAGACAGTTTCTAAATGCTGTTAGATAAACTTCGTGAAGCTCAGGAATTTGAAAACACAAAATTTATCTAAGCAACATCCATCTCATTCTTCCTTTAGTCTAGTTAGGAATCTTCTGGAGGTCTTCTGTTGGCAGCTCCAGCTGTGGCACATGCCCAGCTGTAAGTGTATCTTTCAGACAACAATTAAGCAGAAAAAGAATTGTTGTCTTCTGATTTTGGCACCAACAGTTGGTTCATAATTCAAATTTGTAAGGAGCAGACTCATTCCTTGGTCTGTCTTTGTCTGACAATGGATTTATGGAGTGTTTCCTCCTTACCCATACATCACTTCTTTATTGCAACTCATCTGATATTATTCTTCTATATTTATGCTATTCTTTTACATTCATCGTTGTCATATAATCCTCTTTCCATTTTTTTTGTAAAATTCTTTTTTGCTTTTGAGACCATTGGAAACTAAAGATTTAACCAATTTAGTCTTGTCCTGGTCTTTGTAACCTTATCACACACAGGCATAACTTCCCACTTCTGCCCCTTTGATGTAATATTACCCAAATTATACTAATGCCTAAAAATATCTGGGCACTTTACAAATGTCATTCCTGTTTAAGATATGAGTGTGTAAATACAAGGTTAGTTCCTGAGTTGTTAGTCATCTCCAGTCAATTCTCTATGTTATACAAAGCTGTCATTGAAGGTAATGGGCACTTTGCATGAGTAGGAAATGAGTAAAGCCTTAGGATGCAGCCCTGATTTATTAGATTACTTTGGCATGTTGATACAAAATGTCCATGAAGAGTTGTTAAGCAAACCTTATCTCTCTGATGCTAAATACTTCACTGGAAGGACTGTTACTAGAAGTATTCACTTCCCACTGAGATGTGAAGGACCCCCCAGGCAGAAGCGTATCATCCAGGTACCTCTTCCCGCTGCATTTAAGGCAAAGGGACTGCTCGCAGCGTTTTATAGGAGATAACAGTCAGACAAAGGAGGAGTCCCACTGGCAGCCTATGGGAATTGGCTCTTTTCACAAATTTCATTGTTTTGAAGGTTGCCTAAACCCAGCAGTTTGCCGTTCTTGATGGCTGGTTCCCTTGGGCAGCATTAGCCAACAGTTGGAGGGATGTAGTTTTTCCTCTTGCTTTTCCTTTTCCTTGTGAATTGAGGTTTGCTTCAGGCTTGTCAAGAGAGAAACTCAACCCCAAAGCACACCATCGCTGCAGAAAATTGCAGGCAACTGGTGGTGGGTAAATATGAAAGGACTCGGGCACCCAGAAGCACCAGGAGCAACGGATGTGGTCCTCTGACAAACACCTTCTTCCCAAGGCTCATGCGTGTATGTTCCCACAGGTCTACAAACTTTCCCTCAAATTCCAGGTCAGATCTCACAAGCGATTCATAAAAATCCAACTGGATGCATTCGGAGATTCAACTAATAAGCAAACTGGAAACATACCAGTATGGCTGTCTCAGTGGGAAATTAAAGTTGTATCTAATTATAGCTCTACTAAGCCCAAGGAGAAAAATGCGAGCGGTTTCCAACAGACTCCCCACCAGTGGAACAGCAAGATGGTCTTAGCCTTTGTTAATGGTGCTTAAGAAACTTAAATGATACATTTTAGCCATAACACTTAAAATGGCCCTTGGCTTTTAGGTTACACCCAAAGAAATATGAAGAGATACGACATCAGAACATGAGAGAAATGTTTTAAATGGTGCCGTAGCTGGGGTTGGGCACCAGCTGGACCAGCTTCCAGCCATGAGGCAGCAGCCTTGGTCCTGGGAAGCTCCACTCCTGCACCCAGAGCCAAGAGCTCACAGGGATGGGGAGCTCCAGCAGGCACGGGGACACTATCACCCACCACACACCCAACCAGAGCCCACAGCCCTGCTCAGCATCAGTTTAAAATCCCATGGGCTTCTGCAGCCAGCAGTTGGGTGCTTATGAAGCTGCAGCAGTGGGGCCTCCTGAGCCCACCTTTACTCCGGTAGCCCAGCACCTCCAATTTATTGCCATTTCCCACACTCTGCCCAGGCATTCAATTTTATGCAAAAGCTATAGCTGCTATATGAGTGTGTATGAAGAGTTGAGATAAGGACAGGAAAAGGAAATGAAATGAGTATTTATGTGGTAATTCTCAACTACTGATTCAACTGGGACATTTCTTGGATAGCATTCCCTTTAGCTTATTACTTTGCTTTCCAGAATGGGTAATAAATATGGCATTTACTCTTCTGCACAGCACAACAGGAAATCTTTTTCTTGCAGCAACACTTGAGAATGGATTCTTCCTTCTTGAGAAGGTCCACAAAGGCAAACAGAAAAAAAACTTGCACAACGAAAATAGCTCTATTCTGACCTCAGTTTTTCCAGTATTAATCCAGAGTTATTCCAGTTCCCTGCAATGACTCCTGGGTTAACTATACTAATAAAATGCTATTGCCTGGGTTTAAATGCAATTTACTTCACAATTGGTGTAGCATGTGGATTTCACCTACTGAATGCCTCTGGGTGCCACTATAAGGCTGGAGCGTGGAGGACGCCAGCACGTGTCTGTACAACCCACAGAAACACAGAATGGTTTGGGTTGAAGGGGACATTAAAAATCATCTGGTTCCAACCCCCTGCCATGGGCAGGGGCAGGAACATAATAATTTGCCTGGAATCTATCCTACTAATTTTACATTTAATCACTCTTTTTCATATTCATTCTAGGTATTCTTCCCTAACTGGCATTTCTATGGAGAGAGACCACATGAAATATCTCAGAAGATACCTGGTACTTAAATATATCCAATACCTTGTCCTGTCTTCTTCAAATGCTATCAGCAGTTTTCTGGGCCTGCTGGGCAGTTTGTACACGATGATCATCCTCCAGTCTGCAAAGGTTTCGTCCAAGTCCACTGTGGTCCTCATTTCAAGCCTGGCAAAGACAGACATCCTGGTTTCTGTTAGCATTGTATCTGAGATGGTTGTATGGTCCTTTGGTGCTAGTGTCTCCTCTACAGCCTTCACATCAGCTCTGCTGAGGAACCTCCTCACTGCAAACACACACATCAGCTGCTTGCTGCTAAGCTGCGTTGCCTTGGAGGCTTACTTGATAACCTTCTTTCCCACTGAGTCTCGACATTTACGGACAGTGAAAAACGCCAAACTCACATCCCGGATCATCTGGATCTTGGTGATCGCAGAGTGTGCCCTCTTCCAGACGGATGACCTCCTGAAGTCCAGCAGCACTTCTGTTCCTACCCGCAGCCCTTGCGTCTTGTTGCTTCACTTCTCCAGCATGGCTGCAGCCCTTCTCAGGTCCCTCAGTTACTTCCTGGGGATTCTCTTGAGGATTGTCAACGTATACATCTACTACAAAATATTTTTTAGCATGTCTAACAGATCTACACTAAAAACAAAGTAGCATATTCCCAGGGGAAGCAGCGCTGCAACACCAAGCAGAGGACAATTCAACACAACTTCAAACCATTGGTTTGAAAGCTGCTCAATAACCAGGACCAAGGCTCGTGTTCTGGCACACCACCAAATTTAAACTTCCCTCTTTTTTGATGCTATTTAGCCCTGGTTATTGAGATCATCTTGGGGTTGAGGAGCCCCTTGGCACTGAAACACAACAAAGTTGGGCTGTGGGTGCTCCTGTTGCCAGCCCTAGAGCACTGTGGGCCTTCTTTGATCGGTCTTGATCTAGAATTTATTCACTGTACAGGTGAAAAAAGTGACATTTCAGAAATGGCTGTAAAAGCTAAAGCAACCCAAATATTTTTTATGTAAAAAGGGTGCTTAGATGTTTACTCAGGGATCCATTAAGAGCTGCCTAGTTGTATACTAGACACATGATTTATGGCCTAAAATATCTCTAACCCAGGCGACCCACCAGCTTCAGGAGGTATGACGGAGAGACAAGGTGAGACCTAGCCCAGCTGGGCTTGTCCCACAGGTGGCATCAGCCCCACCACGAGAGACCCCAGGACAGATCGGCTCTGAGCTGCCATACCTCCCTGCACACCTGGAGCTATTCTTGGGAGGTTGCTACAACAAGTTGGTAAATAGCTTCTCTCACATCCCCCATCAGAAACAAACAGGAGGTGGAAAGTCAGAAAGCAGTTGTTTGCTGCAGCTCTACAAGGCGTGGAACGCCCTGGTGTTGAAGGGTCCATGTACCCAGAGGGATCACCAGGGATTTTGGTGGCTGTGAGGCAGGGAGGGATGTGCTGGAGTTAGCAGTGCTGTGCCAGCAGTGCAGAAGACCAGGGCCACTGATTGACCCTCTGATGGCATTGGGGCTCAGGTGGATGTATAACCAAGCTGTTACCCAGCTGGTGATTCCTTTGGGTCTCCTCAAAGCACTGGGAGGTTATCAGCAAAACATAAAGTACTCCAGATACTTCAGATGCTCCCCAACGCACAAGTGGATGTAGGCATTTCTAATTACTCTTGCACCTTGCATGGAAGATGGCCTCCAGCTTCAATTAAAGGCTGTGGTTTTGAGAGACTGAACTTCTCTGATATGTTGTGAAATCCACAGACAGTAAAAGGTGGAAAGAAAAATGAAATAAGCCAAATCCCAAGTATTAATAGCCAAAAAAATACATACAGCCTCCCTCCAACATGCTTCCAGGCTTTCAGTACACCTTGCCAGCCTGAACACAACAAAGGGCCTTTGCCCATTTGAGAAGTAGAAGGACATGGGGCACAAAACCCAACCATGATGAATTTAATCTCTAACCTTCCTTCCTTCAGCCTGCAGTAGGTCCTCATGCTCCAATTGGTACCAGTGAAGGCCCGATGTGCCCTGCTGGTAGCAGCTACTTGGCACTTTGAGCTGAAAATTGGAGCTGTGACAACTCTCCCAAGTGGCCTGTACTCCAAGGTGACCAGAGGCACAGGAGCCATCAGTTGACTCAGACTTCACAAACCCAAGGCAAACTGCAAGCGTGGAAGAGTTTCCTGCTCTTTGCTCTGCTCACCAGTCAGTTTCTAAATTTTGCAATCACAGTTATTGCAGTTGGTCTCAGAAGTGGTTTTTTTCCTTCTTCACCAAGATGAACTTGACCAAAAGACAACACCCAGAAAAGGGGCAGTGAAACTGGGTGCACCCATTGTGTTGCTGGGGCAGGAGGCGGCCAGCAGCAGGCTGCATCACAGCCAGACTAAATGAAACAAAACAGGGGGTTTTGCATGTCAGATAAAGTCAGCTCAGTTTTAATGAAAGACAAACATCCCGGCCCAAGGATATTTGGCCCAAGGCATCTTACATCGACATCTCTGAGATTATTCAAGTGCATTTTTTCTGACAAGGACATTAATGAAAACCTTTTTTACATGACCCTGCTTCATACATGCAAAGTAATTTCAGAGATCCTTCCTGTTTCCTCTTTGTGTTCCATCACAACCCTTGCCACACTCTCTGAGAAAAGGCTGAATCTTCGCTTCTACATCAAAAATCAGGCAATAATAATGCAATAATAATGCAGATGTACTTGGCTGGCTCTAAGGGATGAAAATACAACCGCTTACAACTGCTAAAATCTTTAAAAATATTCTAATCCCTTTGGCTGCAGTGATACACTTCAAAAAAACTATGAATAATGTTATTATCAGAATTCACAGAAGTTGTCTGCCCAAGTGCAGTGATTTACAATGAATATCAGAGGTGCCAGAGACGCTGCAGACAGTGCAGGGCCAGAAGCGAGTGCTTGGAATTGTTTCTCAGAGGACTGAAGGGAAACAGTGCTAAGGGCTGGCTATTTAGCAAATGCAGAATAGAAATAAAATCAAGTCACTTAAAAAAAACTTTGATGCAATCCCTTAAATCAGGATGTTGTCTAACAAAACTGATCCCTTCTGTAAGACGGCTATCTGAATAACCTGATGCACTGTGATACACTGTTCTTATTCCAGAAGCCTGAAGTGCTACTTTCAGGACACATGAACGTTACTTGAAGTGCTGTAATTAATAAAATTTTGGTTTTCTTTTTTTTTTTTTTTTAAAGTGTGTGCATTACTTATTAAAAATGTGTGCTCTTTTTGAGGATCTGCTACTTACGACTCCTCCTACAGATTAGGTATTAGAAAGAAATTCTTTACCCTGAGGGTGGTGAGAGCCTGGCCCAGGTTGCCCAGAGAAGCTGTGGCTGCCCCGTCCCTGGAGGGGTTCAAGGCCAGGTTGGACGGGGTTTTGAGCACATCCTGGTCTAGTGGGAGGTGTCCCTGCCCAGGGCAGGGGGTTGGAACTGGATGGTCTTTCAGGTCCCTTCCAACCCAAACTGTTCTAAGATTCTATGGTTGAGCCACCAGCAGACTGGAGCCATGTTCCTTACACAAGGCATACAGGATTTTTAATCTTTGAATTAATCACTTAGCTTGAGATGGTGGGGTTTTTTGGCCTGATTTTCCTGATAAATGCCTGTGTCCTCAGGACAATCCTTTTCTTAAGAAATTAATGAAAGCAAACTGAGCATGACTTGGCTTAAACAGCAAGCACGTTAAAAAAAGTAGCCTATAGCAAAATACTGCAGATATTTACTTGAATCTGGAAATCAGGAACCCAGGTACCACTGTGCAGCAGGATCAAGCTGGTTGGGTGACACCTTCTTCTGCTCTCTTGCCTGGGGGGATATGGGGACACAGAGGTTTTAGCGACCCTTTTTAGCTATGAACCCTTTAGCTGTAGGAGCAGATTCAGCAGCAGAGATGTTCCTTATTATGGATAATAATTTGAGGTAGCTTTTAAATTGGTCCCTGTGCAAGAGGTTCAAAACTGTCCTGGCTTCTGGGTGGGTCAAACAGGACACGAGGGGCCAAAAGTGCCACCTAGGCAGCAAGAAGGGACAGATGCCAAGTGGGCCAGGGGGAAGGCAGAGTCATTTTTCAGATTGTTGCTCAGTGTCCTTGGCCAGAGATCATTCTCTCACCTTGGTCAGGATTTTCAGGGGATTCAGTTCCCCATCAGGATTCCCTCAGCCCTCCAACTTTCTCGAGATGGTCCATGGGGAGATGGGTTATCACTGTGTAATGGCAAGAGGGAGTTCTTTTCTGATCCTAGTAATTTCTTATATTATTTTTAAGATTTAAAATAATTTTTTCTATCTAAAAATATCGATAATCATATTTAAAAGTTATTGCAGTGAGTTCATCTCCTGAGCATCTCCTCTGTGTCTGATAAAACTTCACAGCCACTTCAGCATCAGTTGTGGCAGTATTTAAATTAAATCAAAGGGGCTGTGGTGCAGAAAAGTGAGAAAACTGAGCACAAGTTGATGCTGACCTCTGGAGATGGAGAGTTCATCAACTGTACTGAGATGCCAGAAAGCTCCCTGCAATTCCTGAAGCTGTCCTAACAGCCCAGCTCCTCTACTGGTGAGGGCAAGGGAATGAGTAATGCTTTGCAGCCCTGGCAATTTTAGAGATCCACAAAATGGAAATGCTCAAAGGTACTGAAGCTGGGAATCTGGACTTTTGCTTGTTGCCTGGGAGCCTGGTGGTCCTGAACGTGGTGATCCTCACAGCCCCCACTGCTGGCGAGCCCTCTTGCGTTCCAGTCTTTCTGCTCTGATGGAAACTGGCCAGCGTTCCTACATCCTCACTATAAATTAGAAGATTTTGTTCAATCACCATTTTTTCAATGAAAAGCCTTGATGGAAAGTCCTCTGCAGAGAGCTCTGCTGTGCTCTGCTGTTCTGTGCCTTTTCCGTTTGCCTTCTCGGTCTCACCTCAAGACCTTTGTGATAGGAGGCATTTAGGCAATGGGTTTGTCTTACTGGCTGTCTTACAATGCAGTACACGTCTTTCAGTTGGCTGGGAGGTCAAGCTTTAAATAACACCATCCACTTGTTTCTGTTGGCTTTTGGACACCAAAGCAGTTGTTATTCTAACTTTCAGAAACACCCAAAGTTCACATGCTCTGGAAAAAGTGAGTCATTTAATACAAGACACTCCAGAAAATGATGACTAAACAGACCTGAGGCTCTCACACCATGCAAAATGAGAGTTCGAGAAATTTCTTCTCCCTCCCAAGTGATTCATTTCCATAGTGTGAATTAGCATTTTACTAATCTTAAGCGAGCCAGCAACCAAAATTTTGTTAGCCGAGGTTAGTACTATAGCACACCCCATCTAAAGCAAAGGAATCAATCATTATCAGTTTACTCCAGCCAGACTAAACTTGCTGTGAATCCCAGAATATTCTTTTAGGTGCTTCCTCACAACAAGATTTAGTTTCTAGGAAGATATTGATGGAAATCTATCAAAAAATACCAGTAAAATTAGGTTATCTGTAGAGCCTGGCAGGGAAACAATCTGGCTGTTTTTAGAACTGGGTTACGAACCAACGAATTATTTAGTGACCTTTCCTATTCAAAACCTGAAGAACATACACATAGAACCAAATAATCCCACATCTCTGATATTCCCACAGAGCCCCTGAGCATGGCTGCTCCTGGTGCTTTGTTTGCTGCATCTTCATCTTGATGGATTTGCAAGAAAAATCCCAGGGAAGGTGAAGAAGAGCCCGGCAAGGACTTTCTCATCTGTGTTGAACATCGGTGACCTGATGTGTCTCTGATTTCAGTGACTGCGGATCAGGTCTGGACTGGAGCTTAAAACTTCCCCCATCTGACATGGTTTGAGGAACAGAGGTTCCCAAGTTGCATCATACACCCACCAAAGGTAAGATAGGCGTAAAATAAATGTCAGGTATTGGATTTGCTTAGCTGAGATCTACAGATAAAATGATTATGTTATCACAGCCAAAGTTGGCAAGATTTTTATCAGTGAACATTAAGACCACATTTGACTCCTTAAGTGGCAAAGAGAGACACAGAGAAAACCCAAATGATAGGGAGATGCCACTGCACGCTTGTATGTCCTGCCCTAAATCTAAGTAGCAGAAAGCAAATTGACATTTTTGCCTTCGCATGCTTACCAGCAGTCTGTCCCCATCACCCCCACGTCTGATCACCTTCTCAAATGTAAAGGAAACAAACCTTACACAGGATGATAAAACTGATAAATAGAAAGCATTTCCTTCCCCCTGACAGCAGAAAGCCACCAAGGAGCTTGAAGGTCCGGGGTCTGCTCAGGGTTTCAATGTGCAGCTGGTGGGTGCTGCGGAGGTGAGACCCTCCTCCTCGTCCCCAGGGCTGAAGAGCTGCTTCGTGCACACCCTGCAGCAATGGGTTGAAAGAAGTCCCCAAGGGGCTGAGCAGCCTTTAGTTTTTCCCTGTGACGGTGAGATTTTTGTGCACACAACAGCTCGCCCCAGTGCATGACCCGCCACCAGCATCGCTCCAGAGAGCTGGTGGGTTTTCTGGGCAGCGGTCAGCCTGAAAGGGAAGGAGATGCTCCGCGAGGACGTTCTCTCCTCCGGGCCCGTGGCTGGGGCAGCAGAGTGGGTCACCAAGAGATTTGCATAGCTGAAATCCCCAAAGCGCTTTGTGGTCGATGACAGACCCTTTATTCCTTTTTTTTGCATCCTGCTGTGAAGTTTCAAAATTGTTAAAAAAGGGGGATTTCTCTACAGCTCTACTAACAGACATGGGCTTCTTTTTTTCTCTCTCATTTGAAGTACAATTCCCTAAGTGACTGGGCTGGTTCATGAACCAGCGTGTCTGATCGTTCACATAGCTGTGGCTGCGGAGTCAGGTCGCCTTCTGCACGAGGTTCGCAGTCCCATCTGTCTTAGCCAAGAGCTTGGAGCTATTTTCTGCACCAGAAAGCTACAGCAATTCTTCCCTGGGCTTCATGGGCACTGCAGACACTGTTGTTCCTTTGGACACCCGAGGAAGCTCAGTCCACCCTCTCCTCTCCCTGACCACAGAAGGCTTTTCTGGAGTACAGGGAGAGGAACCCGTCCTTCTGGTTGGTTGCAAACCAAGCAGAAGGCACTGATGGGCAGGATACAGCCCAGCGTGGGCAGACATTTGCATCTTGCAATAACTGTGTCCTGTGCTTTGCACAGCCCCTGTGTGAGCAAGAGAGGAACCTTCTGGCTGGGGAGAGTGAGAAAACACCAAGCTCTGGCAAGGAGACAGCTCTGCTAAAGAGTGATGGCTCAGGGTATGATCTCCCTCTCTGAGGCCACCTATACATCCTTTTACCTCCAACTGCTGCACAGGTACCTGTGGGTACTAGACTTTTGGTTGCCTTCAGTGGGGATGGTGTGTTTTGAGACCTGAAGATGCAACAGAAACCGACATTTTGGGGGGCCAAACTAAAATCCCTCCAGAGCTTTAAAAAAGAGTAAGACCTGCTGTGGAGATCAGGCAGTGCTTTTAAGGACTCTTCCAAGTGATGTGAGGCCCAAGGGTCCATTGGGAACAGCAGAAAGTCCACGGGAGATCCGCTAGAAACCATGAACAAGGTGGCCAGTTGTGCAGTCAGTGGTGGGACTGGGAAGGAGCTGTCAACAAAAGCAAACACCAAACTGGTGGTGATGGAGAAAGCGGGGCGTGCAAGCCAATCACACATCCGCGGTCTCTGTTGCTCAGGTGTTGGTAAACTTAAGACAAATCTCTCCAAAGCTGGAAATAATCCTCGGCTACCAGATAATACCTATTGGGAGAATAACCTAAAAACAGAGCAGGGGTGAAACAAAACCCCAACCAACCTGGGTCGTGCCAAGAGCTTTGTGTTAGGGAGCAATCCATGTGACCAGCTCAAGGGCTATCTTCGGTGCAAGTTCTCTTTTTTCAACACCTGCCAAGCAGCATAAAATAAGTCACAAAACACACGTTACCCGCAAGGGGCAGGGGTGTGAAATCCTGCCGACCATTTGAACTTCGTGGCCCAGTCAGTTTGTCTCATGATACCAACGAAAAACAGGGTTCATGAAACCATGAGCAGATAAGCAATTCTTGGCCACGACTCCCAAGGGAGCTTTGCAGCTTGGTGGCAGCATCAAGGAGACCTTGTGCTTGTGATCTTTCCCTTCTCACCCTGCAGGAGCTGCTCAGAGCTGGTGATTGGTGTCCCTTCAGCTCAACTGGTCGCTGCACTGCTTTAGGATGTGCAAAAACTTTGCCTCTTGGAAGAAAATCGTGTGTCAACCAGGAATCATATCACTGCAGTATGATATGAGAAGAAAGATGAAATAAAAGACTTTTGGAATTGATGCATGGTGGTGCACAAAGAGGGAAATTTCCAGGTCATGGGAATGACCAGAGCATTTAAAATATACAGCTGAGGCTGAACAGCATGTTTGTCTCACTTAATAATTAAGGCGAGAGCTGAACCTTTGTCATGCTTTTGCTGGGAAGCCTCATTCAAAGAAAGTTAGATAATAATCCAGGGAGCCGTTTCTGAGAAGGAAACAGTCAGACAGGAAAGTATTTTACTACAACTAGGTCATCTTTCAGTGATCTAATCTCTTAAACACTGATAATCCAAAAAGGACTTCAGTTTAGCTCTCACAAGCCACACGAACAGATCGAACTGAAGAGGAGGTTTCACTCTATGCAGTGAGTTAAGTTGCTAGAAGACGCTGGAAAACATTGCTGTTTTGACATCAGTGCCTCAAAATTCTGGAAAATGAGGAGCAATTGTCCTCCTAACAGATGCTGACCCGATTTTCTTTAATTCACAGAAATTTCTCCAAATTACATTTAAAATAGCATTGAGGGTGTTTTATAATCAAAAAGAGTACTTTTGGAAGTGAAGAAGATTTTTGATCACCGTGGCTCTTGGCTGGGAGCAGTGTGGGGTGTTGCTGGAGAGGCAGCCAGAGACTTTGGAAGGTGCTGAGCAGCTCCCACCCCACCACGGCTGCAGGAAGGGAATGTCTTGCCCCGACACGTCCTACCGTTGGGGGTTCTGGCCCTGCACACTTCTTCCTTTTTGCTGTCTCATTTCTGAAATCGCTTCTGGCAGGGCTAATCACCCTTCTCGTTTGCACATCGTGCCCTCTGCTGGGAAGGGAATGGATTAAGCCAGAAAAGAAGAAAACCTTCCTGGCTGTGGCTCAATGCGATGCTGGGAGGAGGCAGCAAATCACATCCAGCTCCAGACTTGGTCCCACGATGGCACCTTTCACCTGTCACCTCAGTCCTCTACCACACGATGCCCATTTATTCAGACGTATAATGCACATGCTGCAACTATGGCAGATAAATCCTACTGAGGCTGATTATCCATTCTTTTGTCCCAGGGATTTTTTGGGATAGGGCGAGGAATTACTTTCCTATACAGTTGCCAATTCTGGAGAATAAACCTGTCCCACTTAGGTTGTGGTAAATAAACACCAATACTCACGGAAATTATAACTTACCATGGATAGACATATAGTTTGGGGTATACAGCTCCTTTTTCAAACTTTTAGCCCAAATGTGAGTTTGTTGTCTGTCGCTTGCATTTGCATTCTGAGTTTTTGTATTTGTCAGTGTGTTACTTCCAGTTCTCTGAGAACGAAAGCAGAAGCTCAAAAAATAGCACATCTGTCTTGGTTGCACACAGTGACCAGTTCCGGCCATGACCAGAATGGGATTCTGTGTTCAGAATGTGCTCTCCCTGTTTTGCTTTCCCTCCCTCCCCCTGCCCCGGCTCCTGCTCGGGCCTTGGCCACCATGGCCATCACAACAGCAGCTGTGATAACTTGCATCTGGACTTTGGGGGGTGGCTGGAAACATAGTCAAAATACTGTCCGGAGTGGGGACCTAGAAATTTTGTCCCCATGAAAATATGACTATAGGTACATTATCTTACTGGATAAAAATTGGACAGCCCAAGAGCCCTTTGAGCTCTCCTGTATGGCAGCAGCCAGGATCTCCCCTTTTGTGAGGACGCTCGCTTAAGGTTCTACTCCTCGAGGTTGAGAGATTCCTTGCCCCAACAGATTCTCAGTAAGTGACTAACAGAATGCTAAACTGAAATCTTAGCTAAGTAATGTAAAGGGTTGATTACGCAGATATAATCCTTTAGACATAAATCGTTGACCAGGTTTGGGACTAGGATTGGATCAATCCGCACCCAGACTCCTCTCTGAGAAGTTCAGAAAGCCAGGGGGTCCTTTCTGAACCTCATGTCTCAACGGGAGGGTCTCCCTGACAGCTTGTCTGACCCTGTCCTCTCTGCAGTAAATAACAGTGTGCCCTGACATCGAATCTCATAAAACACTATTGCATTTACTACTGGTTTTATCGCACTTACTACTGATTTTGTTAAATCACTGTTTCACCTTAATAAATATTTCACTACTTCACTCTAACTAGCGAAATTAATCACTCTGTCCACGACAGCTTCTGCTCTTGTTGGAGATTACGAAGCCTTTTGCTGCCTCAATTATTCCTGTTAAATGCCCGGACCTGAGCACATTGCAGAATGGGGCTCCCAGCAACATTTCTAAAACACTCTAGAGGTGCTGATCCCCTCACCCTGAGCTCATGTGGGTGGGATACCATGTCTGCCTGATCACAAAGGCTTGACAATCCTGCCTGATCACAGAATCATAGAATTGTTTAGGTTGGAAGGGACCGTTAAGGTCATCTAGCCCAACCTAACTCTGATAACAAGCCAGCCCTAAAGCGTGTCACTAAGCACTCGCAGATAAACTGGGAGAAGTAAGTATAACAGCTGATCCTATCTCCTCAAACTATCCAAAACAAAACAAGCAGCAAACCACAGTGATTTATTCATTTCGTTTAAACACAACAGCACTGCTCCTATAACCCCCAGGGGAAAAGGGGAAGGAGAATGAGTCACCTACGGCTTTTCATGGAATCATAGAATGGTTTGGATTAGAATGGACCTTAAAGATCATCCAGTTCCAACCCCCCTGCCCTGGGCAGGGACACCTCCCACCAGACCAGGTTGCTCCAAACCCCATCCAGCCTGGCCTTGAACCCCTCCAGGGATGGGGCAGCCACAGCTTCTCTAGGCAACCTGTTCCAGTGCCTCACCACCCTCACAGCAAAGAATTTCTTTCTGGTGTCTAATCTGAATCTCCCCTCTTCCAATTTAAACCCATTGCCCCTTGTCCTGTCACTGCACTCCCTGACAGAGTCCCTCTCCAGCTCTCCTGTAGCTCCCTTCAGATATTGAAATGCTGTTATAAGGTCTCCCTGGAGCCTTCTCTTCTCCAGGCTGAACAACCCCAGCTCTCTCAGCCTGTCCTCAGATGGGAGGTGCTCCATCCCTCTGATCATCTTTTCCAGAAGAAAGTGTTTTTTCAAGCAAAAATAATAGAAACTGTATTTTATACAACTCCCTTAATTTAATATTTAGTGAGACTGAAGCCAGAGAGGTTCAATTTCCAGCCTCAGAAGGGCTCTTAAATGCAGTATATTTTTTGTTTGTCTCTAAATTGTGCTTGTGGCTTTGGTAGCAAAAAGGCTACTGGAGGAAAAAAAAAACATAGGCCATTTTCTAACATCTTATAATTGCATTGTTTAATTGCTGTGCTCATGTGCCCGATTTGTAGCAGTGAGGTGGTCAATGTGGGACCCTGGAGGTGACAGCAGGCTCCAGGGCTCAGGGATGGTGTGGCTCATTAGTTGGTGGGCACACGTACAGCACATACATAAGATTAACGAGGGAGGAGCGGCTGTGGTGACCTCGCTGCACAGGACAGGGAGAGGAAGGCTCAAGGAAGACACAACGTTCTCTGGTGGGACTGCACAGCATCCACTCTTCTCCCCAGTATCCCTTCCTTTAATGCGGCCCCCTGCCCCAACACCCCTCCTCCAGCTCCTCTCTCTGAGCAACAGGGCATTCAAGTGATTAGGAAAGCAATACATAGGAAACTTCTCTGAAAATCAAGTTATTACGTGTACGTTCCTTGCAAAAGACCTAAATAATGAAAAGTTTAACAGTTGAAAAATACACATACTCTGTTTTGTGATGCATGAGTTTATGTTAAGTATTAAGGCCCATGCACTACCACAGCTGACTGCAACTTCTCTGGAGTTTTCTTTTCAGTGAAAAGTTGCATTTTCTACTAAATAAAGCCTTGAACAACTTAAAAATTCATTTTTTTTTCTTCTGGAAACTGAGGAAAAAAAATTGCCACCTAAAAAAAGAAACTTCTAGTTGCAAAAAACTCTCTCTCATCAGACTGATTTTCCCAAAACATCTTTTCCATGGGGAAAAATATCCCCTTTTCTTCCATAAAGGTGACCTGTAGGACCATGATTAACTCCCTTCCTGTGCACAGTCTTCTGCCACAGCCATCAGGAAAACTGCCCCAAACAACTTCAGAATATTAGTGCCGGGGGAAATTATCAGGTGTTTGCAGGAAAAAATAAAGCCAAGAGTTTAGATTGCTCATGATTAATGAACATTACACACAACAGAGTAGGCAGGAGCATCCTGTCCAGCTCTGCTCACCCAAGGAGACCACGCTGGAGCAGCAGGAGGTAGCTCATCTCAAAGTGTTGGGGTGCACGTCCTGGGTCTTATTAACTTATTAACTCAGAGAAAGTAATTGGCCCTGGGACAGATGTAATCAGTTGGTAGAAGGTTTGTACACCAGGTTTGCGTGAATCCTCACCTAGAGACTTTCCAGACAGCCCCCTGACTGCTCCGACATGGGACAACCAGGAGTAGCAGGGGGCTGCTGATACCCAAGAGTCCTGCACTGCTCTGCCACTGGACTCTTGCTCAGGATCTGGCCCTGCTGGGAGGTGCCTGTGGGCAGCCAGGAGCTGCCCGTTTGTCAGGATGGTGTGACAACGCGTTCACCCCTGAAGATGAAATGTTGCAGGAGTCTGAACGGGGCTCCTGCCTGCACCCCGCAGACCTGAGGTTTTGCAAGGGCTACCCAAGCGAACCCCTGCGCAACGTGGGTCGTGCAGCCAGGGCAAAGCTCCCTTCGTGACATGTGGTTTTCGATTTAACAGGAGCTTACCAGAGTATCAGATGACGCTGTGACTTGGAAGTCACCCTGCGGCTTGACGTTTGCAAGAAAAAGTGCTCGATTCCAGCTGCGTGACCCAGCGCTCCCAGTGTCCTGAACATATATCTTACAATATAATTAGGGGAAAACCAGATTGCGGCTACAGATGTGGCACCAGGAGGCTCTACCCAGAGGGTCAAGCAGTGCACTAAGGCACACAAGAATGTGAGGATACAACAGGGATGGGGAAGGATTGGAGCAGAGCCGGGGTGAGCTTTGCTCATTGCTGCTGGCACCGGTCCCCTCCAGCCACCACACTGCATGGACATAACATCTCCTCACCTTATACAATGGATTACTTAATTGCCTGGCATTTTGAGATCTGTTTCATGATTAGCACTCTTTGTGTTTGTGTTTTGATCCTGTTTGGTGCTTCTCATCAATGAAACAGCTGCCCATTGAGGCTGGTGCTGGTCAGAGGGGGAGCGCAGGCGTTGCTGTCCCAGTTAGAGGATTAGTGGGTGATGCTTTCATCATCCACCCAGCTCTGTGACTCCACCGGTGGCCTGATTGTGGCTTTTTCTCAGTGAAATACATGATTCCCCGTGCTATAGGGTCTCAGCAGGTGTAAGCCTCGCCAGCACGTCTGCTTGTTCCCCGCAGACAGAGAGAAGCTGGTGAATGGGTGTAAACTCCCTCCACATTAACCACGGTGCGGCCAATTCCCTCATTAGAGAATCCTTTTCACTAAGAAACACAGATTAGTTCATCTAAACAAAGGAAAATTCCTCTCTTTCTTAATTTATTTATTCTTAGATATACTCTAGCTAAGCTAGCCAGAACTTACTGGAAAGCCTGAATGGGTGAATGTGCCAAAAAGCAGCTCTTCAGGGACCCCTTGCCCCAGCGCAGCCTCCGCGGGAAGCTCCCAGCCCCCCCCCCCCCCGCTGAGCCGCGAGACCACAGCTTCAAGGATCTCCAAGCAAGCCCCAAAGCCCAGAAAAAGAGGAACTGATGGGAAAACTTCCTTAATATCTCCTGATAACTTCTCTAGTTTTACTTTCCCTTCCAGGCCAGGGTTAGCCCCAAAGTCCCACAGCCCCAAGTCAGCTGTGTACAAAGCTTTTGCAGCTCCCAGCGCTCTCCCAGTTGCAGCCTTCATGCTGCTGGGAGCAATTTCTGGGCTGTTTTAGCTGCCACCCAGCTCTGACACATGCTCTTTCGTGGCACATTGTTGATCCTCAGCAATGGCCCTTTGACAACTTGCAAAGTGCCTGGTTTGATTTGATGGGATGGGATGGAATGGGATGGGATTATTCCCGGTCTCCAGGTAACATCGTGTTGCTGGAGGGTGTGCAAAAGGAGTTGTTTCCCAGGACTGGTGTTTACCGACAATTTAACCCACAGAGGGACACAGCCCAGCATTTGGCAGAGCCAAGCCCATCTCCGTTTGCTGGAGCAGCACCTGAATGATTTATAATATTTAAAACTGGAGATGTGACAGACCGTACATTCCAATTCCTTTCTTTTCCTCTCTCTCTGATCTCCCTATTTTCCTAAAATTAGGCTGGACAGGCACCCAAACCAGAAGCATCTGTTTCTTCTTTCAGTGTCAGCAGTGTAAATAAAGTGTATTTGGGATGTTTTGCTTTCATAAACATATTGCTTTTGGCTTTTCTTTTGAGTATGCTGCGGAGCTTCGCTGCAGAGCTGGACGGCCTGATTAGCGTGGCTCTGATCCGCCGCCAGGCACACAGAAGTCTGTTTACAGAGCGGGGTAACCATTGGGAAGTTTGGGACCCTGCCTGTCGTTACAGGAACTGTCATTTATCCCAGCCCTTTACCGAAACAGCTCCTGGAAGAGCAGCTGCTGAAGAAAGGGCGATGGGGCTCGCAGGGGGCTGGGGGAGCTGGCACCCTGTGGTCAGCCACCACTGCCCATCTGTCACCCTTCCATCCTGCTTCAACCTCTTTTGGGGCTGGGCTGCCTCTGTCGACACTCTCGCCACCTAAAATGGTGCTTGTTGCCACGGTGGGGAGCCAGCATCCTTCTGGAAGGGCCCTTTGTCTATCTGGCTGCCAGCCTGCAACGGCGAGTCCCCAGGGTGAGCTAAATCCTTCCTGGTGTGTCGAAAGGGTCACCCAGGTCTCTGTCTGCAGGGGACACTCACCCCACTAATCCCCAGAGCCCTGGGGCTCATTTTGGGTAGACTAACCAAGCACCTCGATGTTTTAAAACTCAGACAGATACGTAACCAGAGAAGGTAGCAAATAATTATTTAAATCTAAATTTTACTTCATTTCTTTTTTCTTTTTTCTTTTTTTCCTTTTTTCTTTTTCTTTTTTTAAATAGTGGAGTAGGAATATTTATTCACTGCGACTGTACCGGGGTGAGCAATGCTAACTAGCCTGCTTTTCCCAAAGAGGCTTTTTAATGAGACACGCTGTGGCCTTGAGAACACAAAAAGCAGGCATTTTCCTTGTAAACACAGCAGCACAGTGGTTTGCTGGAATTCACCCCAGAACAGAAAAAAAACCCTTTAGGTTAAGAGGTCACACCATAAGCAGATACTTTACCATAGTTTACATTTTCAGATCTACAAACACGCATAAACACATCAGATTTTCATTTGCCTACGGAAGAAAAACGGTGGATGTGAATCCAGGCAGGCACCGACCTTGGAGCTGCTCTGCTGAAGGGCTGGTTTTGGAAGCTCCAGGGCTTGCAGACCCCAGTCCAACCCAGCCCCAATTCTGCTCCATGTTTTTCTCCTTGAAACCTCCTATACATTTCAGTCATCAGAGGGAGCAGCTTTTTTTTTGGTCTCCTTTCCTTACTACGGGCTATTTGCCCTGGTAGCCCAGAGGAGGGTGACGAGGAGGAGGGGAAGCAAACCCAGTTTACCCTCCAGACTGGAAGGGTCAGTTATGTTTCAAACTACCCCACCTGAAGGTGGGAGTGCTTTCTGCCTAATAAAAGTCAGTCGTGGGGCTTAGGGGCTACCCTCACCGTTGATCATCTACATGAGAAAACGCAGATTTGCCTGTTCCATGGCCGATTCAAGACGCAAGAGAAGCTCAGCCGCAGAAATATAGAGATACTGTAGCATGGAGAGGTGTTTTATTCAAAGGGCAAGCTTTGTCCAAGGAGATAAATAACAAAGAATGGGAAAAACATCAATAGGAGAGGAATTTTCTGAGCAGAAAAAGGGCTTTTCTCCGAGGAGGCTGTAGTGAGTATCAGAGGGAAGAGGTGTCAGTGTCTCTAGCCTGTACTGCTCGTGGAGCTGCTGACCTTCAATCCAGGCAAAGCTCTGCTCCTTGCTGAGGTCAAAAGTTGTATTTGCTTTTTGAGAAATGCCTCAGAGATGCGGTGTGCTTTATCCAAAAGCAACAACCCTGCATTTATAAGAGATGAGGACAGAAGGGAAGATGATTTCAGGCTAAAACTGGTACAGAATACCTGCTTAAACATGGTCCCCCTGCACTTGCAAACCTCCTAAATAGCAGCTGGGTAAAGCCAAGCAGCCAAGACCTGCTGTCACAGGGCAGCAGTGCTGCTCAGCAACGTTTTCATGCCAACTGATGACAAAAGCCAAAGAATCAGCTAGTTCTGACATTAATGGCTGGATGCTTAACCAGAAGCTGCTGCTCACCCGGGAAGCCCGATGCTCTGGAGATGGATCCCGGGCTAAAAGGCCAAACAACAGCTTGGGTTCTGATTGCCTCATGTGAAGAAGGAGAGGTTGGAGGCTGGGAAAGCAGCTTGAAAGCTGTCAGGTAGAAAGGTGAGAAAAGATCCCAACTTGAAACTACAGAATGGGCTCAGCCTGCTTTCAGATCGCTGAGAAATTTCAGGCTCATCTTGCTACTTTTCCCCATCTTCCTTTATGTGGAAGGAGGCTGACATTACTCCTTTTAAGTATTTGTGTCTACAATATGCAATAGCCTATTTAAACATGATTTTTAGATTCAATGAGCTGCACATTTCATTGACAAGACAGGAGACACATAAAGCAGCTGAAAGAAGAAAGGCATTTTTGCATACCTACATGGATAAAGAGCAGAGATGAAAAGCAGATGGTGGAGGCAGTTGCGTAAAACAAATATTGAGTAGACCAGAAAAGAGATCATAAAGAAATAACATCCCTAGAGACACACTTCTCGAGCCCATCTCCGCATTACTGTTCGTAGCAGCCAGGTTTTTAGGTAGCCAGGTTTGGAGACACCACCTTTGGTCTCCCTGCAGGAGCCGTGCCAATACCCCCAAACTGCAGAGAGCACCCAGGAGGCGCCGCTCCAACCTCCTCCGGGGCTGGGCGATGGCTCCACGCAACCATCTGATAAATCATGTGAAACTTACCCTCTCCTACGCAATATTTACTGGTTGCAGAAACACATGCTTAGAAATGTTGATCCTCGCTGTGAGATAACATCTAGCCAAAATATGCTGCCTCCAAACAAACATGGTCACAAATGAGCTCGTCAGGTGAGTACATTTGGAACAGCTAAAGCCGTGAGGTTAAAAACATGAAGACCATATTAAGACCGTACTATCTTTTTTCCCCAAGAATATGAATTTCCAGCTTTAAAAATCATTTTCAAGCTATAGAAGGAACACCTGAAGAGCAACTTTTTCCACTTGCCTTCAATGTCGAAACAAATACACGTGCAATTTGTTCTGCAGCAGCTGAACTCTCTCGTATGTGGGCTGATTCCCTACTGCCCCTGCGCTCCGCAGTTTCAGAAACTCAGCTCAACTGAGAGCAATCACACACGAATTTCTAAGCTGCCCTGCTTTGCCAGAAGGACTCTTCTCCCCTCACTCCATGGAGTGTGCTTACTTAAATTTTGGTCAACCTGATTTTTCATTGAGGGAGAGGAAATGAAAGAAGAAATTAATCACAGCTTCTGCTCTCTCCTTCCCTTAAAGGGGGAAAAAGCAACAAAGGGGGGAAAAAGAGGGTTAACTACTTGCAAAATAAAAGTTCTTTGCTTTCTCTACAAAGTAATCTTTTTCATGAAATCCTTCAAGATCATTGCCGTGGCTAATTAAATTATGGACAGACATCTCCACGCAGCCTTTTCTATCGGAGGCCACTCTCGTGGTCATTGTGCTTGTCCCCTGCAGGTGTCAGAACCACACCGTGTCCTGCTGCAAGGCCACCTTTACATGCCCTTCCCTCCCCACCACCACGAAGAGCAGGAGTTTCCACGCTGAGCAAAAGGCACGTTCCCCACTAAACCCACTAAACTCCAGACGTTTACCAGTAACCCAAGGGAAATGAACACCAGCCCTGCCCACAGGTTTGTGACAGGGCTAAATGCCCAATTCTTTCCAGAGACTTTGGAGCATCACTGTCAACCAAGTGCAGAAATCAAAGTTCTGAAGGAAATAAAAATTACCGCGTTTTACTCAGTCAAGTACAGGTTCATCTGTTTTCTGGCTAATAATGCTCACTTGTTCTCACAAAAGGAAGACAAATGCCTAGTCTGTTGGTAATCCAACTTTAGAAAATTCTGCTTACTTCTTCCTCTGACCAAATAAGAGTTCAGGATCAGGCAAACAATGTTATTCATCATTTGGGCCTTTTTAGTCAATCTCCGCACACAGTGTATCTGCTGGCACATGCCCTTTCTCTGCTACATATCTGTCCACCTCAATTAAACCCCCTCAAACCATCCCTAAAGAAAATGATGGTAAAATGTGTCTCAAATAACCCCCTTAATTGTTTCTTTCCTGTATAAAAATGAGAAAACAATACCAAGCTGTATGAGATCAAAGCTTGCTCATGTATTGCACTGCAGACCAAGGCTTGACCCAAACTACCAAGAAGTTCTCCCAATGTCTTGAATAGACTTTCACTGCAAATTGATCACCGAAGAAAGGAAAAATTCACTTTCCTTTTGATTTGGTGATTTTTCCTTCCCCAGCCCCAGGGATGTTCCTGGAGGACATGCTCTAACACTGAAAGCACGAGGGGCAATCCAGCCTTCCTACTGCGTGGAATTGCTTCATCCAGTTATTTCAAAGGACTGAAGATGGTTTCGCCCCAAATTTAATACAAAACACAGAAATTAAATCCCTTTTTCCCTAATAAATAAAAGCTATAATAGTTGCAGTACAGGATGTGCAGAGATCTGGTGATTAAATACACCATGCAATTATTTGTCCTACTCAATACAATATAAAACTTTAGTCAAGTTCCTGAGTTACAAAACCGCTTGTCAGGGTTGGTTTCTCTTTGACACAAATGTTGAAGATGCCACATTTCATTGTCTGCAATAATTCTCCAGGGAGAGAAATTCAGGCAATGAAAATAGTTTGGCATTTGACCAACTATTTAAAATATTTAACAATGACCTTGAGAATTATAGAAGGATCCATTTAAAGCCCTAGGTCAAGAAAAAAAAAAAAAGGGCAAAAATATGTTTCCTTGCAGAATCTGGTACTAATGCATGTTTACTGCAAAGTTTATCTCAGATATGCGCTGTACACAATGAAAATGAGCTTAAATACAAAGGAAAAAGAAACAAGCTTAACTCCTTTTCTCAGAATTACTCTGTGAGCCTGCATGTATTTGGAAATTAATTTAATTTCCAGCATACCTGATCGATTCATTCCAAACAGTTCCTCAGAGCAAGGAGAGTGACTAGACCTGATGCTTAAGAGGAATTTTTTAAAATTTAATTTTATTTATGAATAGGATAGTTGTGGCTCATTGCATTTATGGCAGGTCCAGCTGGCAGAGTAAATGAGCCACAGATCTGCCGTAGACAAGACCACTCAAGGCAAAGCTTCCAAGTGAATATACAAAAGCCATTGGCTCCTGAGCCTTCTAAGCAAGGACAGGGCACGTGGAGAAGCCCAAAGGATGAGATCAGAGCTCTCTGCCATTGACAATGTGCTCTTGGGGACCACCAGCAGTGCAGGACCCAGGCAGGGTGTTAGGGGAAAATATGCACATGTCGAGTCTCATTCATCCTTTATGGCTTCCTACCCATGACCTGTAGAGAGGGTATATTTGGCTAAGAGGAACAGAAAGTCACTTCCCTGGATAGTTAAACTGGGGACCACAGGGCCACCTGGGTGGGGACAGAGGTGGGAGAAGGGGGCACACATCACTCTGGAGTCCCTGTTTTCTGGGATTTGGGCACAGACGGTTCAGGCTGGTGCTTTCCCATCACCGTGCCTTCCTGCCATCGAAATCCAACTGCTTCTACTTTGTATTTTCAGTGTGCATCTCTTTGCCACTTATTATTGTTTCTAAACACAAGTGCAACTTCTGCAAATTTAAGGCTTATTTGGTAAAAAGATTTTAATTTCCTAGGTGCTTAGTGACCTGCATGCCACTGTGAGACGTTGCCTGTGTGTTACAACTGTTACTTTCTTCTTCTAGGAACCTGCAAAACAACTCCTGGAGCACCAGGTGTTGCTCTGTGTTTCTTCAGCATGGTTTTTGTGGTCCAACAGACAGGAAGAGGAGCTTTTTGATGGGGAGATCCTATTTGTCCTTACAGACCAGTGTAGCTGGCTATTTAACGTGTGGTCCTCTTTAATGTTGCGAAGCTATGTGACTTCTTTTTCCCATATTATGGGCCCTGCCAGATTTCCTTGTAGCAGTTGTAACCCTGGAGAGAGAACCCACACGACAGCACAGATGTGCTTTGGGTCAAACTGCAAAGAAATGCGGGTGTCTCCAACTTGGAAAGCTCAAAACAGGGTAGGAGGACAGATGTGGTGGTCCATGGTGCTTGAGGTCAGGTAAGTATGTTGGGATCCTCTGTGTTTCAACCTTTATTAGGGCTTATTTGCTTTTTTATGCTGCTTACTCATGTCCCAGGAGCACAGAAATTAGAAAGGAAACTATAACCATCTTGGTTTTGCCAACACAAGACTCTTTGCTTCAGTCTCTGCATTTAGTTGTGCCCACAGCTCAGTGATGCTCTCCCCATAGGTTAACAGAAGGATTTGGGAAACGCCAAAAAGCTTCCAGACTTCCAGCCACAAGCCACAATCAAAAGATAAACCAAATCGTTTAAGCTACAGTACATTTTCCACTAAATGCCCTCGTATACTATCACATTTCTGCTCCATTTGCAGGAGCTCCCTCTTCCAGCAAGACCTATATTACCCATGGCTCAAGCTCACATCCATACCCAGTCTTTACAGACCTAGAACCTACCTTCTTCCCAGACACATTATAAACCTAGTAGGTTTTTTTCCCCAAAAAAATCTTTTTTTTGGGAAAAAAAGAAAACTCTAAAACCAACAACTTTTTTTTTTTTTATTATCTTGCACCTCTTAGGAGGCTGTAGGAAACCACGTCATGGATCAACACTTCGAAGTATTATTCAAACAAAGATCAAAACAAGCCCTCTGAATCTAAAGATCACATAGAAAGTTATGCAAGCAACCCCAAGGAGATCCAGCAATGCCACCAGGGCCTCTGCTGAGCCACAGCACGCCTTGACAGACAGAACCGTTTTGTGTAAGTTTGGTCAAAAAACATACCGAGGGAAAAGTGTGACCAACAGGGTGAGGGAGGTGATTCTACCCCTTTACTCCACTCTGGTGAGACCCCACCTGGAGTACTGCATCCAGCTCTGGAGTCCTCAGCACAGGAAAGGCATGGACCTTGGAATGGGTCCTGCGGAGGCTACGATGATGATAAGAGGTCTAGACACCCTCTCCTGTGAAGACAGGCTGAAAGAGTTGGGGTTGTTCAACTTGGAGAAGACTCCGGGGAGACCTTATAGCAACCTTCCAGAACCTAAAGGGGGCCTACAGGAGAGATGGGGAGGAACTTTTATCAAGGAGTGGAGCGATAGGACAAGTTTTAAACTGGAAGAGGGGAAATTTAGGTTAGATATTGGGAAGAAATTCTTTGCTGTGAGGGTGGTGAGAGCCTGGCCCAGGTTGCCCAGAGAAGCTGTGGCTGCCC
>JAOTQQ010000063.1:2942071-2982787 GCA_026546715.1 Gallinago undulata | reverse complement strand
ACCGAGGGCTGAAACTGGTACCGAGGGCTGAAACTGGTACCGAGCAAAATTCTTCACCCCACTCCGGTCCCGCTGCCCGGGATGCTGCCCCTCCGAGCAGACACAATGCAGAGACCCAGGTGTCATTAAAGTTTTAGAGGAGATGGGGTGACAACCCCAAGGACCTGAGCAAATTCCAGGCTATTTAATTGCTTTCTGTCTCCCTGAATTCCTCCGGCACTTCCCTTTGGGCGTGCTGTTTTCTGCTTCCTGCCCTGAGTCACAGCACAGTGCAGCCGGAGCCGGGTCCCCCCCAGGCAGGGAGCTGGGAGCCTGCTGGAAGATGCTGGCTTGATTGAAAACTTATTGTTTTCCAGTCCTGCGAGGAAACCGCGTCTGCGGCTCCCGCAGAAGAGCTGCCTCCCTCCAGGGCTAGGGGGTCTGCCTCACAGCTCTGCTCCTTGCAGCCCAGGGAAAGCCCAGGGAAAGCCATTTCACCGCAAGCAGGGAAATCACATACACACCCCAGGGCTACAGAAAAGGCAGGAAGATGAGGCATTTTATCTTCCACAAGAAAACTGTCTGTAATGAGCAAGGGGAGCCCGCCGCGGTGGCCTTGACCTGGGTCCTACTCTGAACACACGTTGTAGTCAAACTGAGCACTCTTGTAGCCCACTGAGCACTCTGCTCCCTGATGTTCCCTGCCCTCCCCAGGACAGGCAGTGTAGAGTCAGGCCCAGGAGCAAAGGAGCCTGGAATGAGGCCGTTTGGAAGCTTTCTGGTTGCACGAGATTAATCCATTTCCGACAAATACAGAATAACTCCATCAAAGCCTTAGCAAACCCACCGGCCGTAGCTGCATCACAACTTGGCTGAAATCAATGCAAACTGATGAAATCAGCTTTCTTTTTGCTGAACATCACATCGGTGGCTCTGAAAAGAGCAGAAGTGGGCACAGGAGGGATGAAATAATCCTCCAGCCCACACCCTGTGGCAGCGGGTTCCACCACAGCTCGGGCAGCAGCACTCAGGTGCTGTTATAAACAAAAAACCATCCCATCTTCCCCCATTTCACAACCAGTTTGCCTCGGAGGAGTCCACGATTATTACTAATCAGTAAAATTACATTAGTAACCAGCACGAAAGGCTTTTAATCAGAGTATGTGAAACTATTCTGGTTTATTTGTTTTGGTCTATTTGCTCTGGTCAATAACACTGTGTTAGGTAAAATATTTCCGTTAAGAAAATCCTCTCCCACAGGAGAAGAATGATGGTGAAGGAGGGAAGACATGAACCTAGGAGCAAATCCTGTGTTTTGCTCCAAGTGACAGGAAATACATTCGTCCTTCCCCGTTCACTTAGTGATGATCAAATGGGAAGTCTATGAATTATGAGTGAGGGTCTCACGGAGAGCTGTTCTCTGGGGCACGCGGTGGGTGTGCGATGGTGATGCCTTGTCCTCCTGCAGGAGCTGAGCCAGCGCCAGCGGCGTTGGTCACCAGAAGGGACCAGGCGTGGGGAATTTATTTGGATTCTGAACCTGAGAAATTCCACATTCAAAATGGCCTTTGAACAGAGGAAAAACAAAACTGTAAATTCAAATCCAGATATTCTTCAGGCTTCCCAGGTTTTATGTGTCACCCCTGTTGTCGTGGTACCAGATGATGCATAAAACCAGAAGGGAAGGGATTGTCTGAATATGGTTAAATCTCAGAGGAGCAGCTGGTTTCACAAGGGCTCTAGCACTTTGGCAACTAAATCCCAGGGCACTCAACAGCAAGAAAACTTTAGTCAAAATGCTGAGCATCTTTTGGCAGGAGGCACACAGTCTGGTGTGAGCTCTGTCCCAAGCAAGACCCAGCAGGGCACCAACGCTACTGAGGGAACAAATTAGCTAACATTTAGCCCTGGTAATGAAAAAGGAGTGCCAGCCTCTCCTCTGCAGCAACCTGTGCATGGGGTGTATCCAGCAAAGCAAGTGACTTGGTGCCCTGAGAGGAGATGGAAGAGTGTGTGAGATGGCCACAGTGATGGGAAGCAAGATGCAGGGAGAGAGGGCATGGTACCCCAGGCAGGTAGGTAAGCTCAGGCCACAGAGGGAGGAGAGCATGAAAGTAAAAACCTCTCCTAGATCTGATGAGTTGCACCAGGAACTGACCAATATGAGAGCGAGCCCTGGAGAGCCCATGGCAGAGGTGGGCAAAGGGACAGTGGTGGTGGGTGGTTTGAAGACTCAGCTTGGAAGGTCATAATAAAACAATAGGGAAAAGGTTAAAGAAAAAAAGTCATTGCCCTGTTGGTGTTGCTTTCCTCTGTAAAAACAATGCTTTTAAAAAGTGCTTCTTCCCTTCTGATAACAAAGGCAAATGTTATACAAGGATTTCCATTCTTATCTAGGGAGCTCCTAGACAGGGTAGCCTTTCCCCTGGCATGGCAGGCTGCTTCTCCAAGCTCCTCCTCCTTCAGGAGTAAAAACATTTTTAGAAAAGCAGATTTTATTCGGTACATCTGCTGTATTTATTTGTCTTGGTACTCCTTTTTCAATGTGGTGGCACCACAGAAACGTCCATTTCCTCTAAAAGGACCGCTGGGTTGCAGTCACCGTGTGAGTTGGGCACCGGGTTTTTCCCTGTGATGAGCAGCTGAGAGCTGGAAATGTATCTCAGAAAGTCACTAGTATTGGAATAAATTCTCTGCTTGCGCTGCAGTACCCCATGATACTACGTGGCAGCCCTGTAACAGAAACTAAAATATTCATCATGACAAGCATCCCAAGGCACTGGTGTCATTGTACCCTCAGATCTTGGAGCGTGTCAGGGACTGGGATGTGACATCTGCGTTCTCTGTACCACAACCTGTTGGTAGCAGCCAAGCAGTGTCCAGGTGTCACACCCTGAGCCTCCTTGAGCACTCCAAGGAAGCGAACAGAGACCATCTGTTATCTGCTCACAGCACCCTTCTGTATTTTAAATCATAGCGCTGACGATGCCATTTTCGAGGTAGCTCATGCTGAGATGTGTGCCCTCAGTGGGAACGTTCATTTCAAAACTCCGTCATTTGGAGTCATCTGTATTTCTGAACCTCACCAGCTGCACAGCTTGTCCTGGACCAGTGACAGACCTTTAAGTTAAGCCTTGACCAATACTCCACTAGGATACGCAACCAGGTATTTGCCATTGCCTCCTTGCTGGTGGAAGCTATCACTGAAGAATGTGGTTGGCCCATTAATAACTTCTCTCCAGGTAATTCCATGGAAAACATGTTGAATTCACTTTCTAGAGAAGACCTGGCAATGTTCAGCATGCAGTATCCCTTCAGTCAGCCTTGTTTCTTCAACATTAGTCTGGGCATGAATTTTGGGTTGTGAACTAGAAGCTTTGAGATTAATTTGTAACTTCAGGCTGAACTTCCAATGGGTGCCAAATGTCTGCTCGAAGCTATTGTGGTCCTGAAGAACGGAGAGCCCGTAGGAAGAAGGTCAGGTCCCGGTGCACCAGGAGCAAGGTTTGTGAGAGCTCCCTGATGGGTACTTTAGAGGTGTTTGGGGGCCATCTGTGAGGAAACGTTTCATTGCAGGCTTCCAAGGAGATGCATGTGCTCTTAGACAGGAGCTGGCTCCTGTCCCACTGTACATGAGGCTTTCAATCAAATGGAGGAGGGATCTTCTTTCACATCAATGAAACCTTGGTGTGTTCAACTCACGCTAAATTACTGCAGGTTGCCTTCAGTTTAAAATTAAAGGGAATTGGCCAATGCCTATATTGGCACATCTGATGTTTATTTTATGTTGCTTTAGCACAGATTGCAAATAGCCATAGCCACAGACTTACGGAGTGAAATATTATGGTCCAGGACAAAGTGGAGAGAAACAAGAAACGCTGGAGAGAGCCTGGAGTAGGCGATTCCTGTGCTAGGTCAAATAGTCAAATGTTTAAGAAATATCTTTTTCCTATAATTTCTGAGTTAGATGGGCTGCATGCAGGGGAAGACATCAGAACCACAGAGCACAGCAGAGAGAAAGTTTCTTTATTCTCTATCAGCTGATGTAAAATAGAGACTTGACCAGCCTAATTCCTGCGCATTGAGCTCATTTGGAGACAAAAAACCCCACACACATACCTCAAATGCAAAAAGAATGTCCTGAGGCAGAAGAGGACAAAAGAATGTAATGGAAAACAAGCATCCAAAGTTTAAACCTAACAAACCAGCCTCCTCTCTGTGAGGGGGGAGGATCCCAAGGTACAGACCTTCCCCAAATAAGTCGGTCCCTGGTGAGATGCTGTTGTCTTCCCACATTTCCTCACAAGCTAAGACTGCTCCTTCTCAGTACATGGTCACAACTGCTTTATTTCAGACTCTGCTGAATCAAGGCAGCAAGTTTAATTTGGAAATATAGTCTATTTCCAAACTGAAATGCAGGCTCCATCTTATTTTTACATTTACGTATTGGCAACACATTTAGGCCATGATATACGTATCAGAATCTGTCCTCTTTTCTGCCCTTTTACACGTAGCATCCTACTTTTGTTAGGAACACAAGCATTTTTTTTTGAGTCTCTGGTAGAAGAAACATTAAGAAAGTCTTTATTGGAGAGAAAAAGGCTTCAGAAAAAAAATGCATAACCCCAGGGCATTAAATACATACTTTTCTCCCCTCAGAAACCACTTTCCAATTAGAAAAACAAACAAATTAGTACCAAAATAGCCTCCATGAGTCACAAAAAAAATTATCGAAATTATCAGACAAGGGCATTGCCAACACAGCTGGTAGCATATTCCCCGGAACATCCATTGTGGAGAACCTTTCAGAGCACGAACAATCAAAACCAGAACAGCCAGCCTTGAACGATGCTTTGTAAAAAGCTTAATCGCAATCAGATTGACGTGGTGCCAAAGGACTATCAACAATGGGCTGGTAGAGAGCAGGAGTTAAGTGGTGGTGCAACACGAATAATACCACTTCGATTTGCATAACACTGTCCAACTGTAAGTTTGTGCAACAGAGAAGCACATGGTTTGGCAAGATTAGCTCCGTTAGTACGTTTTACTAACCCAGTCCCTAGGAGAGAGGTACAATGAGGAGGTTTGGACCTCGGTGTGGGGCACAACCCCGCACGATGGCACACACCTCACCGTGGAGCCAGACATTAGTTGTGCCCCAAATCATCTTTTTCTTGGTTAAGATACTCAAAAGGGTCTTCCACTGAGAAGGTAGGGGTGAATTGCAGGCTAGCAACTCCTAGGTCCTGCAATGGCTTGGATGCTAATGAAAATTGGAAATATTTAAGTTTTCATCCATTCTAGCATATTTCTTTCATCAATAAATTCTCAGAATAAATTCACAGCATGGTGAGTAGGACTTGGGGGGGCCGTGGCAGTCTATTCTCCCAAGGAACAGGGAATAGGACAAGAGGAAATGGCCTCAAGTTGCACCAGAGGAGGTTCAGACTGGATATTAGGAAACATTTTTACATGGAAAGGGTTATTATGCATTGGAATGGGCTGCCCAGGGAAGCGGTTGAGGCACCATCCCTGGAATTATTTACAAGACAGGTTGACATAGTGCTTAGTGACATGGTTTAGTGATTGTTTTTATCAGAGTTAGTTTGTTGGTTGAACTAGATGATCTTAAAGGTCCCTTCCAACCCAGACAATTTTGTGATTCCATGATAACAACTATGCTGTTGTATGTTGTGATGCTCCCAAGACAGTGAAGCTACAGAGCATGATGAATTTGGCTAATCTGTTTCTGTTCTCTGTCGGTGATACGGCCACAGGGGTTGGTGCAGGGCCAAAGGCAGGGGGACCCCGATGGGGCTGTGAATCGTTTGGCATCACCCCGAGGTCTGTGGCACAGCCAAAACCCTGCAAGCCCCAAAAACTCCCTGCATGTCCAGTGGGAACCAGAACACGCTGATGTGGAGACCACTCACCCAAGTGGGTTCTAAGGGAAGCAACTGCCCTCTAGAGGGAATGGGACCTGGGTTAATTAAGATTTCTTATGAAAATACAGAAAACTGCCTTCCTCCTAGGGACAGGGGTAACCAAGGCAAACGCTTCATGTTGTTGAGACATGCGGGGCTGTGATGGGCAGCCTGTCCCCTCTTCTGCTTCTCTACCACCCACCTCGCAGGGAGAGGACCTGCACAGAAAGCTTGCAGCCTCCCCGTTTGTGAGAACTCTTCTAAATCTCCGTATCAAAAAATGCATCTTAGAGTTGTTATTAGTAATAGCAACACTATGTTCACTAGGTATTGTGACTTGTGTATCACTGTACTGAAGGATTTCTCTCCAGCATACGTACACCAAGGTTTTGTCTAGTTTTCTATTATTCAGCCCATGTGGGCTTATACCACTTCCCTCGGGAGTCTCCACCGAAGCCTAATAGTCTGCATTGTTAGAAAACGTTTCCTGATATTCAGCTGCTTCTTCCTTCTATTCATGCACAGCAGAATTGCAAGCCCCTGCCTGGTCGTGCCTTCAATTGTTTTAGGGGCTCCAGGCTCCTTTCAAACTCTGATTTTTTGCCCTCAGAACACAGACTATATTCACGGGCTTCTCGTGTCCTTTGCTTTTGTTTTGTTGAAACTTAATCTCTCTCCAGTGCCGTGCTCCGAGTCGCTGTCCTTGCCACTGCGTGGGGAAGTCAGCCAGCGTTGGCTGGCATCGGCTGGTCTCCGCTTGCTTCCTTAACTTCTCTGCAGTGGCTCTTCCTGCCATCGTCGCCCTTCATCCTTCCCAATTCACCTGGTGGAACTTAAGTTTCCTCCAGGAAAACGCCAGCACTTACTGATGCCCTGTTAAAATCTGACTACAGCCTCCCCACAGGCTCAGCCCAGGGAAACTCTGCTGTTTGAAATATGGGTACAGTATGTCCTGCTGACACCCACAGCAGGTCCAGTCACACCAGTCAAACAGGGTTATACCTGCTAAAAAAAACCCCAGGCTCCACCATGCCTAGAATAGGAGCCATTAGTTGGCTATCACTGAGAGTCAGTAAAGAACAAGCCAACTCTATTTCACCTGCTTTTCGTCAAAATCTACTCAGCTCCCCACCATGGGAAGACAAAGGCAGCCGGTTCAGCTTCCCCGTGGACACCTTCAAACATCCTCCTCCTCTGCAGTGATGTCTCTTCGCTCTGAAATCAGGCTCCTCATCAGCCAGCGCTGGCGGTGGCTCACTCCCAGCGTCTCTGCTGGAAAACACCTGCTCTGTTTTCTGAGGGATAAGATTTCGGCATAACCGGTGCCTCTTGTCAAAACACCGGTGTACGTTACCGCCTGTTTATGAAAGCGGGGACTCTAAAGCCCGTGGAAGTGAAAAGCAGTCCCTTTGAACTGGGCGAAAAGAATCGACGGACCCAGATCCCACGCCAAATTAGGACAGGGTGAGTTTCTGAACTCGGTCTGGAGGAAAGAATAATCAGCTATTTCTTTCTTGCCTGAAGTAATTGCTGGATGCGCTTTCTGAAGGGACACGAAGATTTGGTCGTGCAAAATTGGGAATTGCTCCACGTTATGGGGAAAATGATTAATGAGTGGGGAGCCTGCAAAACGAATCCCTTCTCTATCAAAAAAAATCAAGACTCTGAAATGGCTGAGACACACTCAGAAGAGCCTGATTAAATTACTACAAAACATGGAAAGCAAAGGGAAAGGCGTGCCTCAAGGCATGGAAAGGACACTGTCCAAAAGGCTGACGTTCTCCTGACTTATTGATGATGCTACATAGCAAAGAAAAGCAAAGCTCCAGGGAAAAAACTGCATGGTTTGGAGGAATATTCAGGTTCAGACACTTGGTGCCACCAGAGGTTTCTATTTACCTGACCTAGCAAACAGCCTGAAGTTTTGTTTTACTTCTTAGACAATGAAATACATTTCAGCAGCTCATCATTGAACGCTTCGCCGCGAGTGAAGTGCACTTAATAAAGGCGGGCCCTGAGGACTTGTGAGAATGAAAATAGTTGCTATTGGATGGTTTTAAACATCGGAGAAACAAATCACAGGTTAATGAGTTAATCCCGTCCTCGTCCAGATGGATCCTCGTTGCATTTTAGCAGACTGTGTTCAGAAACTGCCAGCCCCAAGCGCGGCGGGGACTTTGGGGACACTCGGTCACTCCACTGGCACCAGCAGCATTTCATCCCCACCCCCAAAAAGCTTCAATTTGACTAAACATTTGGAGAAGAAATGTCCTGTCATGTTGGATTGGAAACTAATGGGACTTTAAGTGCTGGTAAATTAACAAACCAGGGTTTTTTAATGATCCCTTCTTAAAATTCCAACTGTTCTGATTCAAATGGGCACTTGCTTCTTTTTTTTTTTTTTCCATCTCTCTACAGCATTTAAAATTATTAAAAAAGGTCCTTCTAAATGCGCATTTAAAAAAAACCTAAACAAACAGGATGAGGCTTTGCATTTCCATTTGATTCCAAAATGATTTTTTTATGGCTTTGTTGTTAGAAAACTCTTCAAAAAAGGATTTCTAATGGAAACACTGAGAAACCATTAAACATTAGTAAACACTGCAGCTTTAGCGAGCTCCTGAAGGGTTCTGCTACATCTGCTCAGGAATTTTCCTTCAAAGTCTTTTCCAGCAGAGACTGTGGTTTCTGTAAAGTGACTTCTTTTTTTTTTTTTTTCCAGGAAAATATCAGTATGACTGATTTTTTTCCCTTAGCTTTCCTGGGGAACCTCTAAATGAAATATTCTGTTCTAACGGAATTGAACCTGTTGGTTTAATCATGCAAACATTTCCTTTGGGGTCACCCTCATTCCACTTGTTCACAGACTCTTGTCTTTGGAGGGAGGGCTCCCCAGAAAATTTGACACACGCTTCTGTACCCGGATGAACTAAAGCCATGCAATATTTAGGTACCAAATGACAAATTAAGTCTGCTGTTGTGGGAAAGCAAAGGAAGGAAACAAGCCTTGCCAATGAATAGAGGAGGAAAGGGAAAAGCTAATGTCTCTATCATATATATTCTAGTGGCCTTTAAAATGCAATTTTGATTTGGGTTCTGCTCTTTGGCTCCTCTTGAGTGCTAGTAAATGCCCTCGAGTAGGAATCTTGGCACAATAAAGCATCAATTGACTGAAAACAGTCAGTATGTTTGACAGCAGAAGAATTAAGCATTAATCATCCCGAAGTACAATGTATTAATCTTCTGGGCAAAATTTTTCCTAAAATTCAGATATTCCTGCCTGGCTGAAATCAATGGAAATTTCAGATGTCGATCCAAAAGCCACCAGACCACTGGCACAATAGACAACCAAAAGCACAACAGAAGTATCATATCAGTAGGGTTTCTATGCATAAGCAGAAAATCTGAGTACTGTAAACAGGGGGTAAAACTTTTGCTTAAACATGTTATGCCTTCTCAGCAGCCGTGGTTTCCAATAAGATAATAGTCCAGTTTCCCTTGTTTTCCAAAATAACTAGAGATTATTGATGTACTGCCAATGTTTTAACAAGGAGAGCTCACTAAAACCCACCCAGTCCCAAGTCTAAGATGAACACCATGGGATCAGGGTGGGGACAGCAAATGAGTTGTGCAGAGAGGAGAGATGAAGAGCCGAGGAGTCTATTCATTGTTTTTCCATTTTAAACAAAACACTCGCCTGTAACTGTAACCAAGAAGCGAGGCAGCCACCTCCTTTTTTTCATGTTTGGCAAATAAACCTATGCTAAGGGTACTTTGTTGGAAATGTTTGTACTTTATTTATTTAAAAAAAACATAGAGAGTACATTGATAGCACAGCATTTGGCCTATTTAAACTGGTGTGGAAAAGGGTAAAGGCCTATGTGTATTGCTTTGTGAAATGTGCCTTGGAGGGGAGCAGGAATATATTGCTCCAGGGACATTTTCTTTCTCGTTAATACCAAAACATATTCACGTCCCATAAGGAAAAAGGTTGTGATTATTTTTTAATGATCCCTAGAGGCTGGAGAGTAGCATCATGGGTCAATCTAGCAAAGCTACGTGCCCAGCTTCTAGTTTTGGCTATAACTAGCAGAAAAAGATGCTCTTTTAAAAAAAAAACAAACCAAAAAAACACCCCAAAGTAACAGGTGACTGAATAACCTGCTCACTACAGATGCTTTTAAATTCAATGGCAGCCATGGATGGATATGATGTTGGAACCACTACGATAGTTTAGAAGGATGGACTCCACAAAGGGCAAAAATACCATCCCCAGTCTCCTGTTAGGTTAGAGGCAACATTATAAAGAAGATTTCCTGACAGCCCTTGAAGTTCACAACAGCTGAAGACTTTTGTTAGGAGTGTTTAATTAAACCAGTGACTCTAGAGAGAAAGCAAACATCCCCGATAGGTACAGCTGCCTGGTTACATTCCAACAGCGTCAAAGCTGGTACAGTTACCACATTCTGGCTAAATACTGTAAGAAGCACAGAAGTTTAGTTTTGTTGTTTTAAGATTTATGCTGTATTTAATCTCCAAGGAGTAATCAGTCTCCTCTCTAGCTGGTTTGCCCAGCGACAGGTAGTTTTGAAGGCTGAGACGCAAAATGTTAAATCTGCAAAGGGTTTCAGGGTGCTCATTCTAATCTGTATCAGGACATCCAGTTTCAACCCATCCAAACCACACTTTTTTCCCCTAAAAAGGACTATTTCAAATGCAGACACTGTTGTTTAATCGGTCCCCACTGGGAGCACTCACACTCGCATAAGAATGGGCCCCGGGGTGTGAAAAGCAGTTGCATTCTAGCCCAGCCATCAGGATTTCCAAGCAGGCAGCCTGAAAATGCCCACAAGCCATGAAGGGCCAACGCTTGATTTCTGTATGGGAGTTTACTGGTGATACTGGTACATCTCCAGCCCCCCGCCAGCCCTCAGACTCACTCCCACATTTCTTTGGCCACCCTTTCACAATTTACCCAGAGTGTCTGTCCTCTTCACCAGCTAATAAAGGCAAACCGGACCTTTGACCATTAGGAGCAGGAAACATCTGCACCCTCACCGTTTTCAATCCAAACCTACGCTCGTGTTTTGATACGTTTTATTAAACCGTGAGCCCTCGGAGGATGAGGTTTTGCAGACTGGAGTCGGGCTGTTATATGAGATATTCAGGAAGTTATTTGCATCGACTGGATAAAAGCCCGTGGCAGCTGGGCGCGCTGCAGAAGCGAGTCAGAGACCGCTGCATCAGCCACCAGCCCAAGGAATAACATTAGTTCCAGCTTCACAATGAGTTGTTTACTGGCCTTGGCCGCCTGTGGGAACAGCCAAAAAGAGCGGAGGAAAAGGAGAGACAAACACAATGCGAGCAAGACACGTTAGGTGGGAGGCTGGGCTTTAAAAGCAGACCCAGGATTTCAAACCTATGGAACTGGAGAGGGCTGAAAAAGAAAGAAAAGAGCACCGGCTGCTCTACGGCATAAACAGGCTGAGGGTAATAAGCCGTCTGCTGCGTTGCTCCTGCTGCCAGAAGATCCTCTTCCCTAGCTGATGGGCTGATATAAAAGGTAAGAGATAAAAATAAAAAGCTTTTAGCTAGCGGCTCTGCTGGAAGGCAGATGCACTGAAAGGTGGCAGCAGCTCTCAGGGTGAGCTAGATGGGCAAAAGCAGCTGTACTTCCCTGGAGTATTTTTAATTACGTCCCTAAATGTTTAAAGGCTACAGGTTTTCCAGCAGGAACCCAGGGCTTTCAGAGTAAACTGCTGGGGGACAAGAATGCTCTAGCCAGCTCCTTTGAGAAGATTAAAAAAAAAACAAAACAAAACAAAACCCCAAACAACCCCCAACTAAAAAACAACCTCTATCTAAATCTGTTTAGACAGAAATTTTATTTTCATAGCCAGCTTTGCTTTGCAGCTTCCCAGCCTTACCCAACACTTTCCTGATTCCCAGCTGCCCCCCTCTCCTCCTCGCTTTTTTTTTTTTTTTTTTAATTGGAAGGAAAAAACAATTACAGCCGTGCAAAGCAAAATCCGAGATTTAAACAGCTTTTCCCCTGCTCATTACCCTCCCCGGCGAGGAGGCGCTGGCCCGCTCTCTCGCAGGCCGTGGCCGCCAGCTAATTGCTCAGGAAATCCGCGTTCCCCATTGTCGGGCTGTCCCTCAAGCTGCTAATTCTGAACTGGGAGCTGCGGTGGGCTGGGCGATGCTCTGGAAGGGAATACAGCCCCGCGAGAGGGACCCAGCAGAGACCCGGGCGCTGGGCGGGCTCAGGCGTTAATAACACATCCCTACCCAATGGAAAGCGTTTCCTATCGAGACCCCCAAGAGTTCCCCCTGCCCACAGACCCTGCCCAGCCATCGGGCCCATTCTTGTGGCCCGTTTCCCAAGACACGATGGCCGCAGCGTTCAGCAGTTTTGTTTCCTCTCCGAACAAAGGAAGGCAGACAACTGCCACCGGCGCGAGACGGTAAAGATGAAGGGGTGAACTTTGAGAAAGTCGAGCGCGCAGACCTTCCGTCCGGGACTAAGCGGGTTTGCGTTCCACGCACACAAAAAGGATAAATGTGGGCTGTCAGGGAGGAATCGGGCTGAAATCTTGCCGAGCCGTGGGCATGATCTCAGCCCCGGCCACTCTGCTGCGGTAAGTTTCTATTTCCTCGCTTTCTAACTCAGCAGAAAAACGTCCAGATTTAACGTCAGCTCTGTAAAAAAAGGGATCGTAGTGTTTTCTAAAATCTGAAGGCTTGGATAAATCTGTGGGATAAAACTAGCCAGGGATGGGCTGGAGTTGCACGTTTGAATGGAGATTAGCAATGTTTTTTCTATACAGGCAGATCTCATTCCTCTTACTTGAGCTGAGCTATGGTGGGGATGGGAGAGGCAAATCATTCTGTTTAAAGTGAGAAAGATCATCTCCAAGTTTTTGGAAAGTCATTACTATATGAGCAACTCCTCCAAACTGCTGCAATGGAAATGGTTATAATTCACATCATAATTCTCATTGTGCCACGGCAGATGACAAGTTAAGGACTTTTCTATCCCTGTTGTTTGGTTCAGATTTGTGAAAAATAGCCCTTGGTTAGGGCTTTTCTTTTTTTTTTTTTACTTTAGGTCAGTATCGTAAAGACACTTTAATATAAGCTCAAGAAAGGGTTGTATATAAATGTGGCATAAACTTAGACTTTCAGCTTACAATGACACATGCTTTCAGCTCCATGTAATGTGAGATCTGGTTCCTACAAACTATATTAATACTTAGGAAATAAATTATATATCTTATACTGCAAAACTTAAAAATTTTATTTATCACTTTGCCTTTCATTTATGGCTAAGATCTACTCCTTTTTAAGCTTGGTGTCAAAATTCCACAAGAAAAATTCAAATACAGCTTTAAGCAGATAGAAAACCTGGTGTCAGAACTAAAATGAACGATGAACAACACGCTTAATCTAAAGATGCTGCTGTTTGGAAGAAATAGGATTTAACACAATATAAGCCCACTGCAGAAGACTTTGCAAGAAAAGTTTTGGTTTTTTAACGACACTCCTTAATCTTTGTTTCAGAGAAGACAATTGTATGCTTTTATATTGCTCCCCCATATGAACAGGACAGTAAAACCCAGAGGATGGGAAGTGCAAAGTTCACAGGTCGGTGATAAGGATATTTCCCCCTTGTAGCACTTTTCCATCTTCTTTCCTTTACTAGCATTCTGAAAGCTAAAATAAAACAGGAAGGAAACTAACCTTGGTACTTTAGGGGGTTGAAAGCCTCTGAATTTTAAAAGAAAGACGTGAAAAACATGGGAGGGAGGAAGGGAGGGGGAGGCTGAGCATACATTTCGCTTTAATCCTTTGAGACTAAAAATGAAACTCCTCTTTAACTGGAGTTAGGTCAATTGATAAAAATCTGTGTCTTTCAAATTCTGGACTTGAGAGCTCAGCTTATATTCAGAACGCAACTATCCACTCGCTTTCATTCAGAGTATTGTAAGGAGACAAAAAAAAATGCATAAACCTGCCAGTTTTCTGAGAAACAGGAATGGAAGTGGTGACTGTGCCTGAGCTGCAGCTTGCACCAGAGAGAGGATGCGCTCCCAGCTGTAAGATGGTTGCCCTCCTCCAGTCTGTGACCTTGTGGCTGGAACACAAGAGCAGGGATTAAAGCAATTTTACCTAAACCTTGGGCCAGATCCTGGGGAAAGGGTGCACTGTAGGAGAGCGTGTTACTTCTAGAACCAAGGTTGAGAGAAGATTGCTCCCTGGGGAGACCAGTATATGGCAAAACAATGTGAGACTCAGTTACCAAGTTACCATGGTGCTGCCTTGGCACTTACAGCGTGGCCACTTGCAGCCATATGTGTCTATGCCAATATTTGTGATGCATCTGTGCAGGCTGCAGCTAACTCTGGCCAAAGCATATTTGAATATCAGGGGTCTATGGACCGATAGCTGAGTGTTGCTGGCCAGGGGTACACGGGTGACATGGTGGTCCCAGCCTGATGGCTCACACAGTACTCCAGGATCACAAGTGAGACACCAGTAAGCCATCCCATCCGCGGGCTGGGCTGGGCTGGGTGAGGAGGACTCCTGGAGCACACATCCAGCCTCAGTAGGTCTTTCCAGGTCAAGCGTGCGTGCAGAGACTCACTCTTCTCCTTCACACGTTGCTCCTCCTCCATAAATAAGGATCCGATTTAGTCTCAGGGAAGGGGAGCCACCACATTTCACAAAAGGCAAATTCTCTCCTTGAAAAGAGGAGCTCTTTATTCCTGAGAACAGACAGTGGCTCTGCAAGACTTCCTCTAATGCACCATCTTCTCAGCTCAGTCCCATAAGCGAGGGAAAGATCCACACCGTTTCAGAGCCAAACTAGCCTTAGCTGACCCCCAGCTGAAAGGAAAGTTTTCTGAATTATTTGTAATGGTTTGGTTTGGTTTTGTAGAAAAAGGAAAGTCTCTTGATCTTGGCAAGCGAAATTGAGGGACATTGATCAGTCCCTAAGCCCCAAGACAAAGGTGCAACAGAGGAGACTGCTCTCTCTGTACATAACAGGATCTCGTATTTTGAGTACCTCTTATGCCTGCAAATAGACAGTCACAACGAAAGCTCTTATTTTCATCTAATAATATTCCCATTTTGATTTCTTGAACCTCCAGATAACCCACTATCTTCCACCCCAGCAGGCATTTACTTTTACATGGTAAATGGGAATTATCATATTTAGCAGTAAAAGCAGCATCCCTTATACTATGCCAAAATATCGTTCCCCTTTTCTCATCTCATTATTAGAAATCTGATTTCGAAGAAACTTCACTACAGAAACATCACTCACTGCCTGAGATTTGTATTTTCACCTTTGTTAAGTAATTTCTTATTTAACACAATAGTGCAAATTCACCCTCCGTAGTTCTTACCGAGAAGGAGCGTAGCTGTGCACTGGGTCTTCATGCTTTCATGATACACCACTGATTATTTATTTTTGAAGACCTTAATGTTTTTCCCCAGAAGGGAGGTGAGGGAGATGACATAAAAACCCCAAATTTCTTGCTGAGAAACATGCACCAAAGAGAATAGGGAGCCCAGCATCTCGGGGAGGGAACCACGTATCTCCAGCGCTCCTGCTACAGCAAATGGAACTAAAGCCACCATGGACCTCTCCTTGCTGTCAGAGTTCTCAAACCTTCCCCTTCCTGCCACTCTCACCCCGCCTCCCAGAATAAAGCAATTTGAGAGAACAAAGCCCTGGTTTATCAACTCCCTCCTTCAAGGTCCTGAGCATCGGAGCAGAGGACAGGGGTTGCCTTCTGCTCAGCACCCACAAGGAAACCAGCCGCACCTCCTCGCACCCGGTTCAGCTTGCAAAAGCTGAAATAGGTGCTGGCAACTGGATGGAAGATTGTTGGTGCTAATGCACGCAAGGAAAAAAAGAAAAAAAGCCTATAATTTTTGGATAAACAGAGGTGAAAGTTCAGCTCTCCGAGTTCTGCCGAGGAACGAGCCTGGAGCCACGGTCCTGGGCGAGAGCGGTCAAAGGAGCTGGGGTGAAAGAAGGGCTTCATGGGGCTGCAGGCGCCTTGGAGGATCCGAGTAAAGGCAACAAGGAACCAAAAAGCCAAGCAATCACCAAGGAACCACTGGAAATTGTGTCAGGGAAAGCAAAGAAAGGAAGCTTTTTGGGGCAGGACGCTGACTGGAAAGCGTTTTGGAACTGTAAGCAAATAAACCCAGTCCTGTTGTTGGATTCCCTGGTGGTTCAGGGATACAGGACTCTCTTATTTTTTATTTTTTTTTTTCTTAACCGCGCTTTGTAAATAAACAGGGCTACATCAACGACGCAGCTACCTCCACCACCAACTTCTAGTCCTAAGCAAAAACAACCTGTAAATCTTCAAGTATTGGGTCAAACAGTGTAACTCTGCTTTTCATCAGTTCATCGTTTTTTTCTTCACATCTAAATCTTCTCTTATCGTGATCTCTACTGAATCTGGCAGTGCTATTATAAAGCAATGTCCCCTTAGTGAGAGACCTGAAGGTCAAAAAAGCAGCATTCCTACAGCCCTCCATCGTCAGATTGAGGTTCCTTTGCAAGCAAAGTGTCCCTCTTACAAAAGTAATATAACGCAAGCTTTGCTGGGAAGTTTGGGGTGAATTCCACCATTTCTGGACTGTGGACCAGACCCTCTGAAGGCAGTAGTGGATGAGGAAGGCCAAAGCACGTCAAGGGTTAAATGGGTGATGTAAATGGAGAGAGACATTCTCAGTGAAAACAAAAAGAGAGTCATGCCCTGAGGATCAGTGTCTGAATATGGGGTAAGTCAGTTCACTATTCTCTTCAGAAGGAAACATTTTAATTAGCTCAATACAAAACAGATACAGCACAGAGAAGTCACCATGAGCAGGAAATGCCTTGTAAGTCTCAGAGGACAGTTAGGAGACAACAGCAGTGCTGACCAATTAAAAAAAAAAAAAAAGGCAAGAAAAAAGGAGAGCTCCTTTAGGATTAGGTCCGATAGGCTCAGGTTTCCACTTCCCAGCTCCATCTTGGGGAAGAATTACATTAGGATCCTGCTGCAGTTCATTCACTGACTTCCAGGCAACAGAAAGGAGCTGTTGCACTTGGAAGGTCTGTGAGGTTCATGGAGAGGCAAAGCCACCCCAGCCAGGGAGGAAAGGAGCCACCAGGGCACTGCCACCTAGTCCCTGTGGGTCCCCAGGATCACTCTTGGTGGCTGTGCTAAGGGAAATATCCCACTGGCTCCCACGTTCTGTTATTCTTCTTTCAAAGAGGATCTGAGAAGCAGACAGTGAAACCTGAAGTGAGCACAAGTAAATCAGGATTTCACCTTCTCACCAGGTGCTGGAGACCTCATTACACCCACAGCAAATACTGGGCAATGAAGGTACAGATGGTATTGAAGATCCTTCCACAATAAGTGTCAAAGCCATGAATAAGAGCCTTCCTGCCTTGTCTTTTATGCTAATCATCAGAAAACGTCCCCCTTTTGCCCAGCATACCAGCTAGGCGTTCACTCTGATAAAACACAAGGAAGAATGGCTCTTTGAAGCTACAGAAAACTTTGCTGGACTTCAAAGTCACACTTCTGTCTCCTCCTTTCCTACTGTTCTCAGATACATCGCTTCGGATTAGTAAATGAAAGAGATTAAAGTATTTCTACTTTCCATCGCTTCATATAGTCAATAGTGCTTTGTTTACAGGCAGCTGCTTCGTTTCCCACTGCCTAATCCCACCCTTTCTCCTGCTCCTACCACACCAGGGAAGAAATGTAGGTGAAGCCTACTGTGAAACTACAGGAAGCTTTGGGGAGGATGCAGAGCTCACAGCAACTCGGTCGAGCTGGTCGGTTTGAAAGCCAACCTCAAACTTGGTGCCCCTCAAGCCATTCCCTGTCCCCAGCCATTTCCCAGCAGTAGCAGTCGGGTCCAACAATTCCCACCGTCGCAGGTACAGCGTTCCATAAACCCTCACCCCCTGCACTGGGAAAACAGAGCCAGCATCACCGTGCAACGTAGTTACTGCCCTGCCAGCCTCAAAAAAGGGAAAAGCCAGAACCAGATTCCCCCAAACTGGAGACTTGTTCTTACAACTGCTTTCAGTTAATTCCCTCAAAGCTCTTTGCAACCCAAAATAACTCGTGAAATATTTACTGAAAAGAGAAAGTAAGCAGAGCTCCCGCTGCAGGCACCGAGGTGTTGCAGGAGCAGGGGGGAGATGGTTTTGCTGCCTTTTTCACTGCTGCTTTGCTTTCTTTGAATTCACATTTTGTGGTTTTCAAGTGAACATTCGTAAGCCTTTAGAAATGATGGTTTGGTGTTGTTATGATTCCTTAATTAGCATCACCATAGAATTTTCAGAATTTTTTTTTTTTCAGGTACAAAAAGGTTCTTGTTTATCTTTTAAGTCTATATTCAAATGGTTGCAGTATATTTCACCTTACCTATAGTAGTCATAGCAGTCTGGAAGAACCCAAGTCCTACAGCCTTAGGCAGAATTATCATCAATGCAAAGATCTTCCAAAATATTAAACGAATCCCCCTCCACCCCAACAAAACCTTTTCTGAGCCTTCTGCATAATTAAAGTGGAATGAAAGAGGGAAACAAACCCCAAGAAATTGAAGAAATTATAGTTTGTGGTTGTAAAGCCGTAACCCTGGGCTCAGTGGTGGAAGAGAGTTACACATCATAGGGTCGTTGTACCAACTGGGTGAGGAACAGGGAAGTGAAAACTCTCTAATGAATGTAGTTCTTGTCAAGAGAAGGCATAAAGCACATGCTGTGCCCAAGTAAAATGCTTATTTATTTCCAAGGTCAGGGTCTGAGACCATGTCAAAACACAACGAGTGCTGTCATAACCTAGAGACGTTTCTGGACAAACCACAGAGAATCCCCCAAACCCAGTATTCCCACCTTTGGATCCATCAGTTTTTGGCTTCTGTACCTGTAAAACCTTTGTGTCTCAAGGTGTAAAGACAACCTAAGTACACATAGTGGTAACATAAAAAGAGGTCCTTCAGATTTGAAAGGTTTTCACCTTTGGTCTGTATCAGACCTCACAAGAAATAGCTTTACAATGTTTAGTTGTTTAAATGAACACACACAGAACGTCCTACACATTCAGACTGATAGTGACATTCATCTTACATCTTATATGAGAAAAAGAAAAGGTGAAGATGCAAAAATGTTAGTCTCAAACTTCAGGATTTTTTGACCTGTTTGATGAACTTGTGGAGAATGAAACATGTATGAAGCAGAAAGAATGGGCTTAATGGAATTTCAGAATCTGATTTTAAAGTGTGCTTTTTACCAGCAGTAATTTTCTATACTAATAAATGGTGGGTCTGAATCAAGCTGCCAGCTGGCTGCCTTGAAGATTTCTTGGGGTGCCAGGAGGAGGAAATAAAAGAATTGTAAACAGGATATTTGTGCACCATCGGAAGTAATACATATTTTCAGAACACGTAGGACAGGGGATATCTCTACGATATAAGGCAAATTGGAGCAAACTCTTGTCAGCTGCTCTGCTGAACCCCACCTCATCCCTCTGAGAATAACAGTTACACAAGTGACAGCTGCTGTAGGTTTGCTTGTACCATCCCTATTAAACAAGAGAATATTCTCAATATTACCACATTAAACAGGCTGTAGATTCCATTAAGGTACCAGTTCTGACAACATCTAGATAGGTTTCTCCCCTTGTCTCCTGCTGCCCATTTCAGATACAGGATGTAAAGCTTTGGCTTGCCTGAACTATAAAGTGGTTTTCTTTATAGTTACTTAACTCAGCATTTTAAAATGTATTGCTAGGGTTTTTTTTTGCTACCAGGGCAATAACGGTGGTGTACAGCGGTGAATATGGTGTACAAGAGCATCCCACGGCTTTAATCTTTAGTGAAAAGGAAGGAAAGCGAGTTTTACATTCAGAAGACTAAATCTGCAGAATTTAAAGCACATGGCTGAGTTTCAAAGCAACTTGTCAGCTTGTTTAAACACCGCAGCGTTAGATAGGTAAACAACACAGGCCTATATTTTAAAGACCCTTCGCTAGCTAGACAATTGCTGGCAGGCAATTCCCATAGTCTTATACACCAGAAAAACTGGGTTTTGACCTTACGGATGCCTGATACAGAGCAGTGGGAGGGAAAAGAATCAAGTGATTGAGCATCTTTTCTCCCGTGTAACAAGGATCTGGGTCAGGCTGCTGGCAACCACCACTGATGTCAGTAGTAAAGGTAAGCATTTCAAAGCCGCCTTTCAAATGTGCTGCATCTGGCTGAGTTTTGAGGAACAGCCAAATCCTGGACTGTGTGTACAAATTGAAAAGAGGGGTTCCCACCAACCTTCCAGGCACATGGCTACGTAAGGTTTCAAAGGACACCCAATCCCTTCCAAACCTCCCCAGTTAGGACCCAGACACAAAGCCTGGACCAGGAGAGCCTGGCACACCTGGATTTTACACAGTACAGAAGAAAAGGGTCTACTTATGGAGGTTACATTTCAGTATAAACAAAAATTGGTCCTGATGGAGATAACACACAGTCTCTTTCTTTACTGAAAGGCAGTTAAAAGCCAAGAATTTAACGCACAAGGCTGAGGGTTAAGCTAAAAGACACAACTATTCTTGCTAGAGTTCATGTGTGCTTTTGAGTCCAACTTTCTTGCTTAAGGGCATTTCAACTTGTAGGTGAGACATTCGCTCGTTTAGATTGCCATGTATTCAAAGGAAGTGCACTTTTGAGATTTTACTATTACCCTTTTCATAAATTTCAATGTTTGATATGGGTTTTTTTAGGTCGCTTCCCAATAAAGTTCATTTCACCTTGAATTTAGTAGGTAAAACAGAGATGAGTGCAAGAGCACAAAGGGGTGCAAGGAACATTTTGCTGTCCTGCACAGCCCATTCCGTCCTCTGTCTGTCTGTCCCTGCAGCCCTGTACAGCTGGCACAACGAAGTGCCTGCTTACATGTGCCCTAGAGAAAGCCCCAGTGTGGGCTGGGTCTCCTTTGTCATTGCCACACAATTAACAGCGATCAGATAAGGGCATATCTGCTTCTGGTTTGAACATTTGCTCAAGCAGGATTAACGCTGAACTCAAAATGCAACTAAAACAAAGGAAGAATTTACTAAATTGGGTGAAGCTGCATGTGAAAATCACAGGGCGTTGTGGTGGTTGAAGGCACGCACAGCAAACCCTGCACAAAGCACCCGAGCACGACCCCCTCCCTGACAGGAGAGACCTCATAGCTCCAAGTCATCTTTTTTGGATGTTAAAAAGAGTCATTTGAAAGTCATCTTTCTGAGAAGTGAGATCTGGGCATCCTCCCTTCCTGCTGTTCTGCTTTACGTCCAATTACTCTGTAAGGAGCAAAAGCGAGGCGCTGCCTGCTTTCTGGGTCACAGCCCTGGTTTTTGTAAAACCAGCAGCTCTCCCAGCACTCCCAGGTGAGGAGGAACTGGCACCTTCCCTCTGGCAAAGCCGTGCCTATTTCATCTTTCTCAGCATTTGACATTTTATCAGCTGACTCCCTGACAGCCTGCGTGCAAAAACAATTGTCAGTGCGAGCTTTTCCAGCAGGAAAACATATGGAAATCATTTGATTTTCAAAAATCAGATCAGTTTGCATCCCAAATTGTCTTGATTCCCTGCTTTCTTCCCCAGTTTATTTGTTTATATGTTGCCATTTCAACCTTTAACACAGGCTTGTTCAGTTACGTGTTTGCTGTTGAAACTACGTTGTCAGAGGATCACTTTCTGGAAAGGATCCTACTCTTCACAAGGGTTTAACCTCTCTAAATTACTCCACAGTTGTGGCTACTAAGATGATTCTTCGATTACAAGAGGATTACAAGCTTTGTTTCTTATTTGGTTTGCTGTATTTTTCAAAGGTCTTACTCTTAATTATCCATCTTTGCTCCACGTTTCCGAGATGTGCTGACTGCCATTCCCAGTCACAAACCCTTCTCACTCCAGTGACAGAGACTTCCCAGAGGATTATTCTCAGAGGCCTTAAAAACAATGCTTAGACTAGCAATAAGACAATGTCAAGGTAGTTCAGCAAGCAATGATTTCCAACAAACAGCACAATTACTGCAGCTCTGCACTTCTCTAAAGCTTGCTGAATTGGGACAAAAATCTATGAGATGAGATTGTAGTTTATGAGATTTCCCAAATTCCAGGTTTTGAACCTTGACAAAGAGTAGAAATGAAACGAAATTCTCAGTACAACTTAGAGGAGTCCTCCTTTTTGCAAAGCATTTTACGTTTCTAAGAAAAGTCCTTTTGAAAGCAATACCATTTTTGCAGAAATTTTTAAGGAAGAAAAAGTGCAATATTTTCCAAAAGTGGCAAACATAACTTTGGAAAGCGTTTTGGAAAACCATTTCTGAAATACAACATTTCAGTTTTTCACTCTGAAAAACATGTATGAGGATGCCTCTGTTTTCAAATAGAAAAAGGCAAAGTAATACTTTTATTAATAAAAGGTTTAGGTTTTTTTAATACCTTTGCATCAAAAAAAGGTTGAAAACCCATAGAACTTTCATTTCTGCACAGATGAAAGCAAACACTAAATCTTTTAACTTTTCTCCTCCTGTCACCAGTTCAGGTGAACATTTCAGAGTGTTTGATTCTATACCTGGGTAATATCATGGATTTGTGATTTAACACACTGGGCCAATTCCAGCTCAAATTGTGAAGGAAAACTTTTCTAAGCACAAAGTTGGAATTAGCCATCACTCGCCTTCCAATAAGAGGACTGGGGAGCAATGGGGGATGGAAAGCAAAGGCTGAGCATAGTAACTGCTCTGTTCAACTTTGAAAAAGCCCAGTAATAGTGGAATTTATAAGGACTACCTTGAAAACTAATTACTGGTCTTGTTTGCACATTCATTCATTTGGGAAGGAAAGAGCATGTGTTCTCTTGCACAACGACTTTAGGTGATAGGAGGTGCCAAGACTGATGGTGTCTGTTTCTCTCTCCTTTAGGATGAAAGGATTTGCGATGGAGATGTGGTAGCAAGGTGTCAAGCAACCTTCCTGGAATGTGTTTCTTCAGGAAGAAAAGAGAGCACTGCCTTTTTTTATGGATGTCACTGAAGTAGACTTTGAAGTTCTTTGGAAGCACGTCCCAAACTTGGCATGGGAAACCACAGCAACAATCATACCTGTTTGACAGATGATTCCTTTAAGTACAACTTGTATGGAGCCGTCTACAGCGTGGTCTTCATCCTTGGTTTGATTACTAACTGTGCCTCCCTCTTTGTTTTCTGCTTTCGGATGAAAATGCGAAGTGAAACAGCCATTTTCATGACAAACCTGGCTGTTTCAGATTTACTGTTTGTGTTCACTTTGCCTTTTAAAATTTTTTATAATTTCAACAGGCATTGGCCTTTTGGAGATAGCCTGTGCAAGATTTCTGGTACAGCATTTCTCACCAACATCTACGGGAGCATGCTGTTCCTCACCTGCATTAGCGTTGACCGTTTCCTTGCTATTGTCTATCCATTCCGATCTCGCACCATTAGGACCAGGAGAAATTCTGCCATAGTCTGTGCTGGTGTTTGGACATTGGTCCTCAGCGGTGGAATTTCAGCTTCGTTGTTCTCCACAACCAACATTTCCAACTCCAGCACAACCTGTTTTGAAGGTTTTTCCAAACGTATCTGGAAAACCTATCTGTCTAAGATTACTATATTTATTGAAGTGGTAGGATTCATAATTCCTTTGCTACTCAACCTTACATGCTCTTCTCTAGTTCTCAGGACTCTCCGGAAACCCGCCACCTTGTCTCAGATCGGGACAAACAAAGAGAAAGTATTGAAAATGATCATTGTGCACGTGGCCATTTTTGTCGTGTGCTTTGTGCCTTACAATTCCATACTCTTCTTGTACGCTCTGGTGAGGTCCCAAGCGATAGCAAATTGCTCCTTGGAGAGGTTTGCAAGGACAATGTACCCAATCACATTGTGCATTGCAACAATGAACTGCTGCTTTGACCCGTTCATCTATTATTTTACATCAGAATCCTTCCAGAAGTCTTTCAACATAAAAACCCAGATAAAAATGGATTCTCTTTTCAAGACTGAGACACCTCTAACAAAGACTGCACTACCAGCACCACAGGATGAAATAAGTGACCAGGCTATTACGAATGGAGGAGACCCAACATCTGAATCGCATTTCTAGCGAGATGCTTACACATGGAGTTATCCCCCATTAACTTTTGATTAACACCATGTGTGAAATAGTTGTTTCAGAATATGTGGGTTGACACATGGTGTTAATGAAGAAAACTTGCTGGAGGATAACTGCACAGGTAAACAAATCTGGATACTAGGATGGTCCCATCAGATGCAACAGGCAAACATGAAATACAAAAATCCAGATGGATCTCCCTATGGAGATTATGGATGAGTGACAACATATGCGCTAAGGAGGGAACAGGACAGCTTCCTTAATCAGAAGACACCAACATTTGGCATTTTTTCTCCCCAGCAGCTGACATGGACCAGTTGGGAAATAGAAAATTTAATTTTCTTAGAGATACCCGCCAATATTTCATGCCTTCTGGAGATGCATCATCATATGTTAACTCAATAACTTCACACAATATGTATGTTTGCTTAAAAAGGCATAATAAAAGCTTTTGGCTTTCCCTTATTTCACTGCAAGAGCATACAGCCTGGTTTTACTAGATACAAGCATGGTGAATTTATTGTACGAAGAGGTTGGAAGCATAAATAATTATTTTGAAAAGCAAAACAGTTGCTTAGTGATAGAAGAGAAAATGAGACAAGAATAATTAATAATGTAGTTTTGAAATAAGAAGCTTCATTTTTGTCAGATTAAGCTGTCTTTTAATTTATTTTAAATGCTACCTCTAGGGAGAAGTAAAGAGCACATTACTGCTCTGCTGCACCTGAGCTTTTATGCCCCAGGGGTTATTCATACATGGCTATTTCTGGTAAGGGCTAGACTATAAAGTCCACTGAAAGAAAGTGCCTGAAACCCCAGAGTTCTTGCAAGGCCAAATCTCTTACATGAAAATTGCGTGGAGCTGAAGGGGTGAAGAACCACAGAATGCTGACCTTTCTTAGTTACAGCAGTGTTTTCTTGTTTTTCATTTAATTTATTACATATTCTGGATTCCCTTTTATAGATATGGATTATATAAATATATGGAAAGGTAACTGTATGGCATTACATTTTTTTCCAGCCATCCTTTCATATTTGAAGCTATACTGACTTTAACAGGGTGATTCATTCTTAACTGTTAGACACGTAAATGAGAAAAACAATTGAACTTGAAAAAGTATGAAGTTATGAGTTGCTAGATCAGTAATCTACATTTTCCACAGTACAGCATAAAGCTATTTCTAGGACTATGTTGCCAAAAAAAGACAAAATATTAATTGAACAGATGTTTTCCACTCAACTATTTATCTTGTGTCTCTCACATTGAGCCTGATACTGACTGATACTGAGAGCTACACATCAAATGTGATCACTAAAAGCAATCAGAAGTTTTGAAAATAATTCAGCTGAAAAAAAAAAAAGTTAGGTTTTGAAGGGAATATTTATTTAGTACTACATTCACTTTGAATAAATGAGTCAGCTACTTACCAAGGCTAAGACAGACCCCACAGATCATTCTGTTTTAGCCCGAAAATGCCTGTTGCTTGTCTAGTGCTCCTGGTTTTGGCTTTTACTGCAGAAAAGTATGTGATCAAACCATTACATTGTGAGAGCAGCCAAACTATTATACCTCAGATTTAAGTCACAGATACATTTACTAAAAACTTGCACACAAGATTGGCTTGGGAGGTTTTTGCTTTCTGTTAAACCCTCAGACAACAGCACTATAGAGCAGAAACGAAACATGAAAACAAGGACAGATCACTCAAACTACTTGGTGGAATGAGACACACGTGGCAGGACAAGGACACAGTAAATTACAGTGAATTTGTCAGCAGCTGGGAAAAGTTTACCTTGAACAGAAGCAATGAGCTGTGTTTTAAGAAACATCAGCATTTGCCAGGTAACCATCGGCAAAGTGAGAGCCAGTGCCCCTTTCCTTCCCGTGCAGGCCTGACCCAAACTGTTTAGAGGGCTTTCTAAAATGCATATTTCCTTTGGCTGATGAGCCTGTTTCAACACTTGCTATAAAATGTATATATTTCAGAGAAGTTGTTTCCATAACTTCAGATCAAAACGCAAAGGGAGCCAAGAGGGATTTTACAGCCTTCAATACAGGCAGGGTTTTCCACGTGCAGCAAAGTGTCCTTCACGGCGCAGAGCTGTCGGGGAAGAGGGGGTTGTGAAACCATCAACAACTCTTAACATGCCCTAAGCTGTGTCAGAGAGGTGAGGCAGCCCAGTTCCACTCCCCCACCATTAACTGGTTGTTAAAAATTGGACCTCATGAGACGAGAGCTCCGTTTTCAAGGATGGGAGAGAGGAGGAATGGGAGTGGGAAAGATTCACTAAAAAGCTGAGGGTGCATTTCCAACCATGGAAATACGGTAAATGAGTAAAAGCTCTTCTCCAAGGCAAAACCCCTTATTATTTCAGTTTTAGAGAGAAAGATGAGAAACTTATTTAGACGCCAGCTTGCTCTCAATGAGCAACATTTTAACTGTCAGCTTGTAAATCTTACTTTAAAGCTGCTTCTTTCCACTTGACAGCAAGCAGCAGCAGGATGAGAAACCTGAGTTACATGGGGTTTGGAAGCTTCTTGGGATAGGGCTGTTCTCACAGATGGTAGCTGCTCAGGGTGAGCAAGAACAGAGTTTGGTCCAGCATCTCAGAGCTGAGCTGACAGCAGAGGAATATCTCGTTTGTACGAATCCTGGAAGATCTTCTGCTCTCTGCTCCGCAGCCCTTCCTCTAGTTAAATCAAAGGGAAGAAAAAAAATATAAATCTACCCTAGAAACCACTGTCTAGCCTTCTTAAGGAAATGTTAAAAGAGAGAAGGGAAAGAACTGCGTGTGACTGGACAACCTCCAGGCTGTACATACATAGCTTAACTGTAATCCGAGCATAATGGGTGTCTTTTTCTAAGCGAAACTAGTGCCAATGCTTACAAATTTCTGTTTGCAGTTTTATAGGGCAAGAGCTGTGGTCGATATTCTCACATAAAATGTAATACTATCATCATGTGCCAAAACGTTAACTGAAAAGATTCATTATTTTGTAATTTAATACCTTATAAATTACATGGAGATCATATGTTGACTGACACTCACATCTGGTAGGATAGTTCTTGACTAATCTTTTTTTTCTAGGTCAGGTATACGAAGTAAATGCTCTATGGTTTGTGTATAAATAATCAATTATGCATTCAGAGACAGGAAAAGTAATTTTTCAGATGTTGGTAAAGCCAAGCTGGAAGGAACGATGTTGGTAAAAGAAAAGTAGATTCACAGTTTCTCTGGCTGAAGTGCAGCTGAGTGTTTCTTCTCTCCGTCTGACAAAGGGCTATTGTCAGCAAACAGCACACATTAGGAGAATTAGGAGTTTAAAAACAAAAATCAAATTAATTATAAGTCCATGCCTTTAGCTAGCTGAAGCTGAGAGACAGGGCCCAGCAATCCTCCCAGATGTTAAACATATAGCATTAATCAAGGATTTCATTGATTCCAGGCAGCTCACTTTTCGTATTCCCCAGGTCTCCGTATGGGATTCATTCACTATAAATAAGCTCACCACACGCTTTGCAACTCATTGCTCTGCTGGGAAGCTGAAGCTCTGAAAAGCAATATGAAAACCTCTCTGCCCAAACCCACTTTTGTATTATACACACCTACGCAAAACACCTCACCAGGCTGAGTTTTCACAGTAGATGCCATGACAGGAGGAAGCAGAGCCTTGTATTACAGTCATTGTGAAAGCCCCTTCTCTTACAACAGGCTTTTCTTAGTAACTCAACAGTCTCTACATCAGGTGAAAGGTGTCAAGTGTTCCTGGAACAGCATAGAATTTCTCCAGCTTTGCAGAATCAGTGCAAACCACTCAGGCTTAAGTCTATGAAATGCAAGGGCAAGGAGGTAGCACAGGTGACACATAATAGTTGCGTAAGAAGGATGAAGAGTTCCTGTGCTACACGTGCAAGTACACAGCTGCTCATCAGACAGCAAGGCTCTGTTCCCCCTCAGTTTGCTTATCACAGACCTGCTGCATGGATTCAGCCTCTAGGTCCCTCTAAAAGTACCCCCACGACGGTTGTAGGAAGCTCTCCCTGTGGTGCTGCAGGGGCGATGGGGTGACACTGTCTGCTCTGCCTCCTTGCCCTCAACCCAGCAAAAAACTGCTCGATAACCCAGAGAGGTCTTCCCTCTGACAAACAGCTGGGGAAGGAAAAGGGGACCAATCACTTTGATAAGATTATACAACACCCCAACAATCTTGAAGGCCAGTGTCCCTAAAGAGCTCTCTATTAACACTATGTCATTCCCAGTGTGTGGATTTGCTGTAAAACAGGCAGGAAATTACCATCTCAGAAACACTGTCTCAGAATAGGGACACCAACACACAACAACTGTCCCTGTGAAAGCACGTCTACACAGTTCTCTATTTGGAGAAAGCAAAAATAGGAGGTGTGAGGGAACCGAGGGGGAAGAGCCAAGGCTGTTTCCACAGCACACTATGGAGATGTTCAAATGATCATCAACCCAGGCTGCAAAAACCAAGCAGAACAGGCAGAGGGATGCCTGGTGGGAGCAGCACCACGAGGCTCCCGTATGTTCATAGCTCCACTCAGCAGCTGGTGACAAAGGTGACCATCCTGCAGAGAGGGTCAGGAGAGCCACCCCGTGCCTCTCCACTGGTGTGGGGCACCGAAAGGCCAGATGGGTCTCACTGCACTTGCCAAACAAACGTAACACCAAGCATAGGATAACCCCAAAGCTTTGCTGCATCTGAAAGGACAGACTGCAAATAGTTCTTTGGGTAGGATTTAAGAACAGAAACAAAACAGTCCTCATTTCAGTAAGCAGATTATGTTCCTCAGCATTAATTTAAGAAAGGGGCAGAGCTATTCTTCATAAGATTAGAAGTCCAAGCCCTGTTCTCCCCTCTAATGCCAGAAAATCTCTAATTTTAGCTTCTGGGTGATGACCTCAAGCTTACCCCGAGAGTCCTGTCTGGGTACGAGCTGTGCATTTGCTCCCTGGCACACTCTTAAGGACCATAACTCATCATAACATCATTCCCAAGTTGCTGTGCTACAGAGATGTCACGTTTAGAAAAGTCAGCTTGTGGGAGATTCAAGATGATGCACTCAAAGAGCCTAGAAAGTGAGGAAGATCTACTCAAAACACCATTTTTTAATTCCCACAGCAGTTGTCAAAGACCCTTTTTTCTTGGTACCAATTCCAGCTCCTGAATTCTTCTGTTTTGTTTGTTCTGTCAATATCTGGGTATATTCTGAAAAGCTCGTTCTACCCCTTACTGTACTTTTTGCTGTGGAAGTGCAGTGTTGTGAGCTTGCACCAACAGAAGTGTGCAAGTTTGCCAGGCAGAGCTCTAGATAGAGCCAATGTGGTGACGTGTGAAGGGCTGTGCCTGCCGGGTTCCTCCTGGGGAAAAGGGCTGCTTGAGTTTTGGACCCTGCTATTGTGGGGCACAAAATGGACAGTCTTAAGCTTGTCATTTAACACAGTGATTTTAACCTCTATAAAATGGGCAAATTTCACCGCAAAGAATAGCATAGCACTGATCCTGTGGGTTTGTTGTTGTTTTTGTTTTTTTTTTTTCCTCTCATGGAAACTGTCACTTCAAAAAAACATTTTACCCTACTGGCTGTTCTCAGTTTTAATTCTTAAATTTAACTTCCATGTAAAAACAACAGGACAGTCACATATCTAAGCACTGGGACAAGCAAAGAGTCAGGTGGTTTCTCTTTAGGATCACTGTGCATATGTTTTCCCAGAATACTTAACTGCCCAGTACCTAAGAAAAGTCTGTGCTAGCTTTTCTCTGCCTGGGGGACTCTGACCAATGTAAATAGTGTATAGAACTTAAGGCACATGTTTTGCACTGTTGGCTCTTTTATGTATCTGTGTGCGTGTGTGTGCATAATGCAAAAGGAAAGTTTTTTCCGGAAAAACAGTGTGTGTGAGTGTGCTCATTTACCCTGACTTCTATAAATATACATATTAACTGGAATAATATTTAAACTTAAGTTTTTCTGTAGACCTCTTAAGAAACTTTGAGTACATCCAGCACACATGGAGAATTTCCTGAAAACCATAAGCATGAGAAACTGGTCATTCCTTTTTGTTGTTCTATAAAAATCCCCCAACTTCTTCTGAAGCAGTGCATCATCAATCTCCGTCGACTCTGCAGTCACAGAATTTTTCCGTGGAACTCATTCCCTAGATCACTTCTGGATGTCAGCATCCTCAGACCAGAACTGACAGATAAGACCAGAGCAGTTGCCACTGAGGCTGTTATAATAAATTTGTTTCCCTTCACATCCTCCGGCACAGGATGACAGAAGTCAGAGCCTGGGCTGCCAAAATACTTTCTGTCCCTGGATGTGCCTCCCACAGCTGCCCTCCCTTCACCACGCGTGTCTGCAGTCCTTCTTTCACCCTCACATTTTCTCCTCCTCATGCCTTGCTGGAAGGAGTTTAGATACTATTACAGTACACCCAAATGAAAAAGAAAGTGAGGGTAGATACCTTCTCTAAGGGAAAAGGAAAACCGTCTTTCTAGACTTTGTGTTTTGGCTGTTAGACGTTAATTTCAAGCTCAACTGTGGCACAAAGTTTGTGCCTTCACACTAACGGGATAAAGTTAAATCTTGAAATACCTTTTGACCACTGGAAGGACTGTGCTGCTTCCAAAGCTGGCATCAAGCTGTGTTATCTCTGGGAGAGATGGCAGAAAAGCCATCTCAGCTAAAGTAATCATTGAGATGTTACCATATGGCACACTTGAAGAACACTGATTTAGCAGCTCTCAGGCAATGGAGATGTTATTTCATATGCTAAATCAATATTAGCTGCACTGGGGAGTTGGGGAAAGTGCTTTAACCAGAGGCATCCCATGGCACAGCATCAGATGAACACTTTGAGATACCACAGGGAGGATTGCTTTCTACTGCACAAATGTAGAGTCTTGGGTTAGGAATACTTTTATAAATTTTACACAGGTCACACAAGTTAAAAAAAATTATCCTAGGTTCTAACAGTGACATTCTGTCCTTATTAACATTACAAATTCTAGCACGTTCTGTCACTGTCCATTGCAGCCTTGTGCAGAACCTGTAGAGTAACACACTCACAACCCAGACTGAAAAACCACCACAAAAAAAGTCTTGTGTAAGCACAGAACATGATTCAGCAAGGTCAGATGCTGACCACACTGCCCCTAGTATGGCAATAAAGACATTGTAGCAAGACAATGGTTTCCAGTATAAATAGCATGATCAGCACCCCTCATACAGGGCTTGAGGTAACAACGAAGTTGAAATTCACTCACTCAACTGTAGAGCTATCAGAAGAGAAACAAGACTTCCTACACATGAGCAATATCAAGTAGACAAAATGACTCCTTAAAACCAGTAAAAAGCCAGGCATGTAACTACCTGACTGCAACCACACTCAGGAAGTCGTTTGAAAAGACCTGGATTCATTTTCAGATTTGTGCAGGAAAATGGTTCAGATTTATCAAAGGACAAATTTCAGTCTCAAGTCCAACAATCACATCCCGCTAAGTGGTCTTCTCTCAGTGATATCTGGAGAAGGCATTTTCTGTTTCTGGCCCGCGGTTATGCTGTTTTCACTGCTGGCAGGGGTCACTTGGCATGCACGCAGCTAGGAGGCCACAGAGCAAGGGGCCCAAGGGTTCCAATTAAAATTCCTCCACTAACCTAAAGATTTTGCATTGCAAATTATATAATTTGAAATTTATCTTCTCTCAGCATTGCTCGTGAGAATAATATTGTGTTTTCCAACCCCACTCCCACTTGCATGTGTAAAAGACAACATATCTGTGTGATAGAGCCATCCCAACCCAAGAGAAAGGGGAATACTGGTAAGACCCATTTGTCATGATGTCACCCATTTGTCACCAAGCCATAAATATGGTTGCCCTTTGGCAGTTCAGATTTCTGTTTCTTATTTCCATATATTGTCTCATCAGCACAAACTAGCATAGCAGCTAGCAATCTCAGAAATTAGGATGGCAGAGGTAGATGTAAGACACCATCATGCATCAGTCCCATTCCCAACTTCTTATTCTACAACCCCCCCTTTAAACACAACTCATGTTGGTTAATTGGTGCTCTCTTAAAACAGGGTTCACAGTTCAATTGGCCCTCTTTTTTTTTGAGGGGTGGGGGACAATGAAACTGATTTGGGAGGCTCACTCCCACTTTTCTTCCCACACCCCTCTCTGGCTCTTCCAGCACCCTGGAGCTGCACAACTGCTTGGGAGGTCACACTGTCTACCAGATCACTGGCAATGATCTGGTTTAAATATAACTTATTGCCACCACCTCCTCCCAAAACTAGGTTTTATTTTTAACATGGATCATTTAACCAGGTTCCTGTTAACCCTATCCCACAGATGGTTGTGCTGGTACAACTGAGGGGAGAGGGTCCACAGGGGTAGGAAAACAGAAACTTTTAAAGCCAACTTTGCAGCTTAAGTCAGAGCATCACAGAGCCCCTTTCCCATAATGAAGGGAAGGTTTCTAGTGGAAGTGGATTTTAATTTTCTATTTAATTTCCATGGATTTGGGTTTTCCATGATTTCCAAGTCTTAAATACAACACCTGGACATTTAAACTCCCTAGATGCTAAGACCACACCAAAGCCATCCTTAGAGGTCTGAACTACAGCAAACCTGTAGTTCAGATGGGAATTATCAAGGGTGATTCAAACACAATTTCACTGTTCTATATTGAAGTGAACCCATTGTACATATCATTTACAGCACATAACCTAGCTGGTTGTATAAATCCCCCAGCAAACACTCACCTTCCTTACTTTGAGAACCTGACTCATGCACCATTTTTATTTGGTTATCTTAACCTGTTTGGGTTTGCAGTCCAACTCTCATAACATCAGAGTGCCTTCTGCTGATAGAGCAACATGCCCTTGGGGGAAAAAAAAAAAATACACAAAAATACTGTTAAAAGCATTCTTTGGGGTTATGAGGAAGCCTGCAGCTGAGGAGAGCCAGTTATCCCTTTATTTCTGGTAGACAAAGCAGGAGTGTGCCGATCAGTCACAAGGCCAAAGAGGAAAACAAATAATAAAATCAGGATAACCACTGCCAAGCAGTGAGAACAATTGCTTGAATTCTTGAGGAGTCCTTGTATGTGACAGACTGCCATGGCCTTGAGCCAGACTTTGATGTAAAAACTGCAGGACTGGACATTTTGGCTATTCAGGGATGTTAAAAATCACGTGTGGTTTTGTCTGACACCAAAACCTCAGACTTTGCGTGATCTAATACTTTAGTGAAGAGCTCAAAGACAAGCTGCAGTAAGACACTCACAATGAGTAAAGTTCTTTAAAATGTAAAATAAACAGAAAACAGGCTCATATACTTACCAAACTATGAACTGGTAACGGACCCTTCAGTACCTAAGTCACTGAAAGTTAAGCCAATATAAGCCTGCTATAAGGAGAAGCATCCCGCTGAAATAGGCTACTAAACAAGTTTTTAATTTTAACTTCTGTAAAGACCATCCATCTTTTTCCCATGTTGAGGCCTACAGAACAAGATGTTTTATTAGAGAGAGTTGTTACTCATTAAGGGGCACATTCGAGCATATTTCAATGCTGACAGCACCAGTTCACATCCTCAGCACCTGAAGAGCTGCCAGACAGCAGTGCCTGGCACACACTAGCACAGAGGAGAAAGCTCACACGTAGATGAACCAGCGCTCTGAACGACATGCCCCACCAGGCAAGCCAACAAGTCATTAGGTCTAAACACCTCTTGGTGACTGTGATAACAGAAAAAAGGTCACAAGTGTGTTTCCTTATAAATAGCTTCCGAGTGAGATGGCAGGATCTTTGCAAGGCGCTGTGAACCGAAAGAAACAACCATAAACAACACGAATGCCTGGACACGGTCCTGGGCAACCTCCTCTGGGTGGACCTGCTTTGGCAGGGGGTTGGACTAGATGATCTCCAGAGGTCCCTTCCAACCCCACATGATAACAAACCCACACAATCAGGTTTGTTGCCTTCTAGCTCTGCTACACACAGGCTGACGCAGGAGTAACTACGCACCTGGTTTTAAGATACTGGAATGCTCACAGCGATGCACACCCCACACTGCTCAGCACTGCTCTCCTGCAAGGCACCGGCTTCCCCCCAGCTTGCTTCAGAGCAGTCAGCAAGACAAACCCACCAGAAATGCCGTAAGGTTCTCTCATCTCTACAGACAATGGCCTGAAAGCACACCCTTGCTGTGTCCCAGTTGGTATCTGACTGCACACGATGCCTTAAAGAGCCAAAGGGACAGAAGGGTAAGAAACAAGCACAGTAAGGAGTCCAAGGTCATCCCACTGGTATATATATATGTCTCAAAGAACCAATTTAGTGATTTCTAGGAGTAGCCTGTACTACAGAGGAGGGTAAGGATTTGGGAGGAGCTCAGCAGAGCGAGCGAGGCCGCGTGCTGGAAGTAGAACACAAATTTCCCAAAATAACGTATGGACTTGAATCTTCCACGGGATTTACATCCACTTGCCAAGGTGGCTAGATGCCAGCCAGCTCACACCTGAAATCCCTGTCCCTTGCTTCAGTACCACACTGTGCTCCAGGGCTAATAAATCCCTGCTCTCAGCAGGGGTTGCTGGCTGAGGAACAACGCTGAGCTAACACGGCCCCGTTGTTTCCGTTCGGGTCTTGGCTTGCACCTGGCCAGCCCAGAGCAAGAGCAGAGACAGCCCACGCCAACTGCAAAAGCACCCAACTTCAGCACATCAGGTGCTTTTCAAGCAGTTTTACAATGTGCTTTTTTTTTTTTTTACTGTCAAACAGGATTTTTTTTAACCAGAGCAAGCTGGAAACTAGTATTGCAAACAAGTTTTATCATCTTCGACGAGAGGTTTTATCATCTTCAACATCTTAGGCTGGAGGAGGGAAGGAAAAAAAATAAAATCACAACCCATTGCCAAAGTGATTCCTCCCTTGCCCGTGAGTCACCCGTTTGACTCAGCCTGGTGGGACACGAGCCATCTGACAACAATAGAAATCTGGCAGTTTGCATCTGAGAGTTAAACAGGCTCACGAGCCCTAAAAATAAAGCCTGCTAAGCTGCTGAAGTTGTATTTTCCTACCAAATTTCCTGCTGAGCAGTTCCAGCCATCATTTGACCACATACTGCCTCATTGATAGACCTTCTTCGTTTATTGTAGGCAGAGAGATTTAATTAGTAAGGAAGCAGGGAATTCCTGTTGGGGCTTTTTTTTTTTTTTGAGGGGGGAGTAGGAGAGAAGGACAAATGAGACAAAAAGAATTATGAGCAAAGTGCACATTTTCCTGGCATCGGCGTCGCTTCAGAGTAAGCGATGCTATGAAACACACCTCCTTCCTCTGCATGTGGCTCTCCTTCCCTTCATAAAGTATGGTTTAAATAAAGAAACATCTGCAGAAACTCTGCAGCAGATGAGCCCTAATCAGACAAAGATAAATATAAGCATCTGGGGCGTGCACAGAGGTGTAGGATACCAAGGGGCTGTGAGAAACGGGTGCCAAGTCCCTTGAACTGCAGATTAGAGTTGGCAGGGATTTCACGGAGCTGAAAGCCTGGCCTCAGAACTGGGAAAACGTGCTGGAGTACAGGCAGAGCAACGGGGAGCACTGACAGGAAAGTACATAGTGGAGTATCACGGTACGAAAAAGGACATCTCGGTAAAAAAAGGAAATGCTACAAGCAAATCTATATAGCAGATGGATGGAACAAGTTCCTGATTACACGCAAAGAACTTTGTGGCGTGCACAGTTAACAGCTAGAGCTGGAATTACCCTTTGGTTCAAAAATGACTTGTTTTATGCGTGGGAGCTCTCAGAAGTAGGCCCTGTCTATCTCTATATCTTTCCCTCTGAACTTAGGGAGAATCCAAGGCAAGATTCCCCATCCTGAAGGGAGAATTCTTTGGAAAATAAGAGCTATTAAGGCTCCAAATCACAGTTGAAGGTGCTTTCTGGATGCTTTACAGAAAAGAAACATGTTGGCCTCTGCTCCTCATGGATGTACTTAACGCTTTCCACTATAGAAGCAGCAGTCTATATACAAACAGTACAGTCACCTTGATTCACGCAGTGCTTCTTAGCCATACCGTCTCACCATTAAAACGATCTTTATCTGGTAACAGTGATCAACACCACAGTCATCTCTCTGCTTCAAACAGGAAATCTCAGCAAGCACCAGGCAGGGCTCTCTGAGCAAACAGCGACTTTTTCAGCAGCCGCTGCTGGTAGTGTTTTCACACCTCTCTCCTGGACTGCTCTTTACCATGCTCTCCTGCTAAATATTTCACCGGGGGGAGATGGGTAACACAGGAGATTTAAAGCAGTTCCCCATAAAACCCACTCAGTTTCATAGCCCAAGCTCCAGCAGTAAAATTTCATCTGGTAAGGCTAACCAGACAGTTGCAGCTGGAGCAGGGTGAGACCAATGACTAGAACAGGATATATTTTTACTGGCTTTTTCTCACTTGACTGCTACAGAAAGAAACCTAAAGGGCTCTAGGCAAGGAGCAGGGATCAAATTTTCTTCCTATTCTTGCAGAGTTTAAAGTGAAAGAGCATATTCTACAGTGCTCTCGCAAGAAAACTATCAGGCATATTTTTACTCTTCTCTGCCCCACCTTTCTATCTTTTTTTGCACTAGCCTAGGCACGACCGCTCTGGATAAAGACCAGAGGCAGGGCCTGGTATCTGTCTGTATCATTGACATCACCCTGGATGTGCTGAGCCACATCACAACGTTCCAGAGATACATTAAAGGACACGTTCAGAGGAAGAATTCAGCCAGTTAGTTTTTAATGTGCTTGGCCCCACGTGCAGAACCAGGGGCTCTGCAAGAGGCTTGTAGACACCTTATGGAGCTGATGAAAGCTGCAGGTCTCAGCTTTATAACACTCTAAGCCAGAACTGCGAGGTGCTTATCAAATAGAGCCAGATTGTGCAGCTCAAGGTCACATTTTACTTTGCACAGAACAGCACAGTCCGACTGTAACCTCACACCACGGAAAGAGTCCTCCTGTCTCAGTTATTTCACAGGACTAAAGAAAATAATTCTTCCAAAACCTCCATCTCCCCAGTCGAAGCAGCTCAACATCACAGCACGTGATAATTTCAGAACTCAAGAAGCAATTGGCTGAAAGCAAGTAATCATGAGGATTGCCAGGTTGGCACTTTCTCAGATTTCTCAGGAAAAAAAAGCTGGTGGTAGGTAGAAGGTTTAAATGTTTCTAATTCATTCTCTTCTGTTCACACCGGGAGCATGAAAAGCAAGTAAGGAAGAAAGCTGCATCTCCATATGGAAAACAATGTTTTACCTAAGGAAACACAGGATAAATTGAAATACAAAGGCATGGAGATAATTCAGAAGTTGAATGACTGTGTGTTAGCTAGCAAGCTCCAGTGGTATTTTGGAGACCATCCTAAAAAAGGCTATTTATTTCTAGCACCATAGCGACGAAAAATAGGCTCATGTTAGCTCCTCTTGTACTTCAGCCAGGCTTGCAGTCTTGTGTCTCCAGCAGGAAATCAGGGAAAGAATTTTGATTACAAGTGATCAGTGCTGAAGATGTGTATTCAGATAAAAAGACTTTTCATCCAGCTCCTTTTGTTTCTTGATTCATAGTCAAACTCTAATCCTATGCATATGGCCTAGCAAGTTTGAATTTCCATAGCAACTCTTTTTAAGCCAGCTTTGGGATAGCAGAGAAAGCTGGCAAAGGGGAAAGGTCATTATTTAAATACCTTATTACTATTACTTCTATGGGAAATCTGATGCCAAACACAACGGAACAATTGGACTTATTTTTAAGCTTGATCTATTTAAAAATGAAAACTCCGATGTGAAAATCCTTCATTTTAGGACCTGCAAATTCTTATTCTGCTTGGTGTGGCCCATATATCTATACAACACTTAAAACGCTGTTTCCTAATGGAAGAGGCAAGCTGGTGAAGGTATAGGGCAGGAGAGCAAAGGAGTCTTTATTTGCAGGGGTGCATACATTGGTGAATCATGCAGAAACATTTTTAGTTAATTTTCTCTGCTATAGCCCCATTACAATCTCCGCTGTAACATCAAAGGAGTTACCTTTTATAGTCACACTGATCAACAGAGGAAGAGGCAGGACAGATTGCTGACACAGAAAGTAATCTCCCTTTAAGCAGTAGAGATCTTCTCCATTAGCTGAAAAAACTGACATTTATGCTATTTAGAAATATACAGAACAGAAGAAAGCCTGCCCAGTGTGCCGCACACCCTCATCAGTGGCTTGAGCTCAGACATAGCTGTGACACAGGTAGGACTGATGTAGACCCCAGACACAACCTTCTGGGACTTGTGACCAGACCTTCCCAAAACTGAAGGGGGGGAAAAAATTGGCCTTAGAGCACTCTTTGCTGAGCTGACCCTGAGATATTACAGGCATGGAAGAAGTGAGCCCTTGCTCAGAGATCACACCGAGATGCCGGTTCCCTGCACGCGATATTTCTGTATCAGAATTGGAACCGTTTGTATAATGTGTTCTTCCCCAGCCATGGAAATGAGACAAGCAGTTTTTCCTTAAAACAACAACAAACCCCCCAGACACTGAATTGTACAGTCAAACCAACAAAATAAGGCATAATGTCCAGAGTCTGCAAACTCCTGCAGTTTGGACACCTGAAGCAGCAAACCACAGTCTGTACCAGCACTGGAGCTTCATGCAGAAGTGCTTCCATGGCCTCCACCTTCAGAACTGAATGCAGAAAACATTGTTCTTTCCCTTCAAAAACCCAACCCTTAAGCTAAATCTAGAAGTGGGCAGGAGGCAGCTGGGCACTATTTGGCTGTGAGTAGCCAGGTGTGCTGGGTTTCACTTCAGATGGCCAGTCATCCTACCATGGCCATCAATGGACACTAAAACACTGCTGACATGTTGGGTTTCATGGTAGAGCTCTTGAGACAACAGCTGCACAGTTATTTTAACATATCTAGAATTTAGATTGTAGGCAATGTTGGTATTTCTCTTCACTCTTTGAAGCTCTGGTGCAAATTTCAGGTGAGAGCTGAGGTTAGGATACCTGGCTCATGCAGGGCCCAGGGCCATTTCCAAGCACATTCCCACCTCCCATCCTCAGTTCTGTCAGGTGTCACTGGGATGGCTCATTAGACACCATAACAAGCAAAACCACAAAGTGTCCCATCTCAAAGTAAGACTCTAGAACATGAAACATCTATTCCTCCAGCTTTTGTGAAAAATAAAAGCAAGGCATACCTGAAAGGGAGGCTTGCATGGTCAGCAGCTGGGTGGTGACTCCTTACCTTGGATCCAAAGGCTCAGCAAGAAGCAGGATGTAATCACAGGGGTGACACTGGCTGGTGTCTGTGGGCAGATGCTGCTCCTTGCACTTTGCAGGACTGATGAAGACAGGATCAGGTAGGAGGGTCATCCCAACACTTTTCTGCTTGTCACCTGGAGGGGGACCCTGAAAAGGGATGTGCTTGTTAGCAGCCTGCATTTGGGCACTTACTGCATTGCAGGGACAGAGGTGTCACCCACTATTAGGCAGGTCCTGCTTACAGCACCTTATGCCACTTTTGAAGGTAAAATCAGTCCTGGTACCAGCTTTGTAGCCCTCTACCCGCCCTTGGAATTGGAAATCCACACGGATATTGCCTGGCAACTGGTGTTCCCCAAATGCATCTCATACCCCTTAGCTTGATTTTACTCAGTTAAATGTGCCGCCTTGCGTTAAAGAGTCAGTACTGAGGTTGGGATCAGCTTACATGGGTTGGTTAGAATTGAATGCTTCTACTGAATTAAAAAGTAGAGGAGGTAGAGCTCAAAGTAATTCCACATCCCCAAGGGTATGTAGGATGCAAGGAGTAACAGGCAGAGATGAAAAGAGGGCATGCAGACAATTGGGAGAAAGGCTTAAAGGGGGATGATGCCTTAGGCAAATAAAGAGGTAAAGCAGAAGGAAACTTGTAAATCTAGAGGGAAAGAGAGAGGTAGCTAGAGAGCAAATATAGTGGGGCAGAAGAGGAAGATGACATAGGACAGACAGGAAAGAAAACCCCAGAACACAAAGCACGAAATGAGAATACAAGTTAAACCAGCATGAGTCACTTTTTTATAGCCCTCATCTATCACATGCTGAAACTGTCTCTCACAGGCACTACAAAGAAAAGGGCAGAGACTCTGGGTCCGACATCTCTTAAGTCATCAACTCCTACACCAAAGTTTCCCAGCTCAAAAAGGATACACACCACCAGTCCTTCCTATTTTCTTCTACAGAGATGACTGTAAGAACTCAGAAAGAATAAACACACCATTGCTAGTACCAAGGAGGTGAGCAAGCCCAATCCCTCTCCTGAGGCCACACACACAATGATACTGAATTAAGAGGGCAGGCAATTACCTCCCCACCACTTCATGCATGTATGCAGCCATTCCTAAATACTTTCCTGGCACAAGACAATTGAGATCCCATAACAACTTTCTGTTGAGCAGAACATAACTGAACTGTTATTACTACAAGTTCATATTATGACACCCCTCACCATCAAATTGATTGAGTCCTCAGACTCTGTGATGGGTGC
>JAOTQQ010000063.1:2924006-2941971 GCA_026546715.1 Gallinago undulata | reverse complement strand
CCTTCCTATTTTCTTCTACAGAGATGACTGTAAGAACTCAGAAAGAATAAACACACCATTGCTAGTACCAAGGAGGTAAGCAACCCCAATCCCTCTCCTGAGGCCACACACACAATAATACTGAATTAAGAGGGCAGGCAATTGCCTCCCCACCACTACATGCATGTATGCAATCATTCCTAGCACAAGACAATTGAGATCCCATAACAGCTTTCTGTTGAGCAGAATGTAACTGACCTGTTATTACTACAAGTTCATATTATGACACCCCTCACCATCAAATTGATTGAGTCCTCAGACTCTGTGATGGGTGCTCCACAGAGCTTACAGGCTGCTGTGGAAGGCAACCATTAATTTACTATGTGAGCTGCTCAGAAATCATTCAGGGCCAACAGAACCCCTTTACTCAGCACCTGAGCTCTCACTGAGTAGCAGCACCTGATACCAGTTTCTATAAAATGCCCATTTCTGGATACTTGCTTCAACTCATCTGCTGTGCAGCAGCACAACCCCTCTTCTAACTGCAAACTCAGCTCCATCCTGGACTTGTCTGGAGACCACTGATCACCAAAGACAGGTGGGTGACTTGATGTGCCCACTCAAACTGCATCCTCTTTACAGCTGTCCAAGGCCTTTGCAGCACCCAGGGGACTGTTCGTGTGGAAGGAGGGCCAGTCCCTGTATCTCCAAGGCCTTCTTGCTGCTTTCTGCTCAGCAAAGCTTCACTAGATGACAAGTCATAATTTCCTGCAACTATTTGAAGACAGATCAGATTCTGGTTTCACCTTTTCCCACCCAGGGTGGGTACTGCAGTCTTCAGATGAGATGTACACCAATCCTAGATTTGGAAAAAAAAAAGATTTTTCAGGGATACACCTTGAGCTTTACAGCAAATCACAAACTCATGTTCTCTAAACTGTGCCTGCCCACAGTCAGATTTGTTAGATGAGAAGTTAATATCAAACTTTAGAAATCAGGAGGAGGACTGTTTCCAAGACCCCTTTTAGCAACACCAGTAAGAAGTTTTTGGCGAGTTCCAATTAATACTTCTTTCCCACCAATGGGAGCTGGAAGTTGGCCAAAGCTACGTGGGAGCACTGACGCTTTGTTTGTCTTAATTCCCAGAACACGCAAGTGTCTTGTCTCCTCCATGGATCATCCTGTTGCAGGGACACTGTGTCAATACACTCCACAGGAAATGTCTGGGGATGGCTTGTAGTTTTGCACTTACTGTCATTAGGACCAAGGGCCTCTTCAATTAACCTCTTCAGGGTTGAAAGCGCTTTGCTAGGACTTGCTCCCAACATCTTTAGGTCTTCGGGACTTGGGCTGCCTCTTCCAAAAGCAGTACAGAGCGTGCACAAATCCCTGCCCTTTTTTCCCCCCGAAGAATCTCTCTCAATACTCCCCTGGCCTGTCTTTTTTTTTTTTAAGCTAGTATCTGTTAAAGTCTGATTCTTGAAGGTGGTAAAGGATGCTTCTGAATTTCACACATCTAAGTATTTGGGTTCTGTGTACAAGGAGAGCATTCTCTAATGAAAAGTGATTGTGTCCACAATCATGTTGGAAGTCAATTCTTCTCTCATGCTCAGAAACACAAGAAAACACTCTTCTCTTTTATTCTCTGCCCTTGCAAATGAGAAGCTGCCGGAGATCCACCAGTCCTGTGCAATAGATGGGTTCCCTCTGAATTACTTTGAGCTTCCCTAACCCACAGAAGACATCCACAAACTTTCCCTTCATGAATGCGCTCTTAATTGGACTAGGGTTCTGACGTGTTTTGAATTCAGTCAGTTTATTTTCCCACACTTCTGCTAGAAAGCATTATTTATTCATATAGTTAGGTACATACATGCATTCAGTGAGGAAATGCTCACACTTTTAAGCCTTGAATTTCACGTTGCTGCCTCCTGCCTCTTATTTCAGTCAGCTTCATTTCTAGCTCCACATCTGGCTTATGCATTTATATCTTCTTTACAGTAAGCGAGTGTTCTTTGGCTTTCCCAAGGGCAACACAACCACTCCTTTGGAGTGCAGTCCAGTACTGTCCAGTTTCGTGGCTTGCTCAAGTTAACCAAGAGACTAATGAAGCTATTAAGGATAGCAGGGGTCTGAGGAAATAGCAAGTTTCTCAAAATTTTCTTTTCCCTGTTCTCCATTGGTTAGATACTAATTCACAAATTAAGCCACCTATGTTCCAGACAGCAGCTCCTTGTTTTTAATTCTCCAAAAAATTAAAAGAAGCCTGTTTACAGCAGGTCTGTGTTGCTCAGATATCACTTTGAGCTAAGCAGTGCAATGGGTCTCTTCTGCTCCATGACAGGGTTTTACCCAGTCTCTGGTTGAACTTGAACCACTGGTCAGCACAGCAGCCTGCTCCAGAGCAGCCCTTACAGATCTCCTGCGAAGCTGGTGGTTCCAGAAAGCTCCAAAGAGTAAATGTAAGGTGCTCCCAAGGGACTTAATTTGATTGCCTGCCTTGCTGGGCCAAACACATCATCTCACACAAGGGGTTAGGACGGGTTTGGTTGCTACAAAAATAGAGAAAAGTGGTATTTCTTGTGTTTTTCCTGTGCAGAGGTCTCATTGTGTCACAGATGAAAGAGTTATATACATCAAGTATAACAAGAGAGGTCAAATCAGATGGTGCATCAAGGAAAGAGGTTTGAAACCATAAAGCATTTAGTGAGGAACACAAGTAGTTGTAAGAAGTTACGGAAAAGATGTTTAAGAAAATAGTGTCTGTATTAGATGTTGTTAATTTAAGTGTTGTCCTAGAATTATACCTTCAAATAGGGGTAATGGTAAAAGTAACACGAAACGAAAGGCATGGTAACTCAAGGCTACAAAGTGTATTTAAAAGTGGTTAATTACAATCAGAAACCTGATAATTGTCCAGTCCCGTTACAGAGCCCCAGCAACACCAGAGGGCAGCCGTGGGACACGAAAGGAAGATGTAATTACAAGCTGACAGAAAAAGGTAAACTACATCAAGCGGAGTCCCCCTCTATAAATTCATCTACTGACAGAGAAAATTGAGGTGTGTTTGGAGGAAAAAGATTGTTGCCACCCACATGATGCCCATAAGTAGAGGAAAGATAAGGGAGAAAAAAATTAAGGGCCCTTCAACAACTCAGCTCATCTGAAAGTTTCTAATCCAAGCTAGCCTGAGAGTCCAAATCCTCATGTCTTATATTCATAGCAAGAATTTCTCTCCCTACAACTGTCTCTTCCTCCTATTCCACCACTGACAAGTTCCTTTGATGAAACGTTTTCTACTCCAATGCCAGAAATTGCTTTTTCCATTGCACCACCCCGAGCTACAGACTAATCTGTCAGCAAATCCCCAAAGCTGTGTTATCCACAGAAGGGAAGCACCATTTTGCACAAAAAGCACTGCAATTCAGAGCAATAGGACACAGCACCAGCAGAAAATTCAGCAATATTAAGAATAAAGGCACAACCAAATGGGAAGAATAAGCAATGGATTACATTTTTATAAAGGAAAGAGAGATATTTAGGCATGAGGGAATAAATACTTCTTTCATTTCTTAAAAGCTATTGTAAAAGAAAGGATTACAAGTTTGCATTCAGTTTGCATTTAGAATTAAGTATTTTAACTGGTGCTTAAAGCATGTACTGCCATCATGTGTTCAGAAGGAAAAACACAAGGTAAGAGAAGGCACTGACCTAAGCAGCTCAGTGGGTGGGTGAGAACACCTCTGCTCTGCAAGATCTTCAAGCCATCATAAAACATCAGTTACTCTTAAGCATTAGGATTCAGTTCCAAATTACTGTGCAAAGCTCATTTTCCCCACTAACCTCTAAAATACCCCTATAGAAACAAGGTTTCTTCCTGACAACGCTGTGTATACTTCTTCAGTGGACTTACTGGCCTGCAGTGAAACACTCCCCTCAAATGGGTACTGAGATAATTAAACAAAGGATGAGTAGCAGGAAAAAAAAATCCAAACCAGACCTAGTCTCAAACGATTCAACCATCTCCTCAGCCAAACTTACCCTCTCCTGCCTTCCCCATCCAGACCTGGGAAGTAGGCTTAGGTGAGGAACAAGTCCCAGCTGTGCCTGTTTTCCAGCTTTCCTCCCACTGCCACCACACCTCACCTTCCCTCCATGCTATGAGAAATTGTTCAGAGATTACCAAATTTCTCTCAGAACTGCAGTTCAGAGTCACCCTTTGGCAGGAACATCCCTTGGGACTGGGAAGGCAGAGACACAGTTCCATGGGCAGCAGTATACTAGGAATTAGCAGTTTGAGTCTCTTGAAATAGAAGATCCAGAGTGTCATTGCTCTCCAAGGAACTCTGTCATTATCAGAGATTTTTCACACAAGCGTAAAAGATGGACAACAGTGACTGTCACCCAAGGAGGCCAAATTACTGATGTCTTCATAATTCAGTTGATCAGGAATAGGAGAGACAACCTGAAAGACCCCATGAAAAACTGATATGAAACTGACTTTCAAAGCAGACACAGATGGAGTGGTTAAAACTAAAAAAAAAAAACAAACAACAAACCACCTGTTAAAGTGTAAACCTAAGCCAAGTTATTTCTCCTTTGAGGTTTACAAGAACAAAGGTCTTTTTGCTCCCCACTTTCACTCATCTTAGAAAGTTTTTTCATTCCAAATTGAAAGCCCTGGTGCTTTGCTAGGACCCACTATAACATCACCCTGCCAGATGGCAGGTTTTCTTTATCCTTTTCTAATGAAGCACAGGCACAGTCCTGAGCATCTCTGAGAACTGACCCAGCTCACCTCCATCCTGTTGCTCTACTCATGCACACGTTCAAGTGTTTTTGCAATTTATTGACAACTTAAAGGGCAAGATCAGCTGATATATAACTCCTTCCAGGGAAGCAGGACCTAAATGTCAGCAACCAAATATCTTTGTGATAACAAAGCTGGATGTTCAAGATAGAAGCCTGGGAGATAATTGGTGTCAGCAGTCAGCAATGTTTAGAAAGGTTGATTATTTATTAACATCAACTAATTGTTAAGGATCCTTTTGAGTTGTCTCCAATATGAAGAACCCAACAGTAAAAAGCTGAAGCATGTGAAAGAAGACTATAGAGTTCCAGCCAAAAACACAGAACTATAGATTTGAGATTTGATTAACCCAGACAAGGAGAATTGCTAAGCAAAACACAATTTCTGAGAAAGAAATCATACGTGCATTGGAGAAAGGCACCAGCATTCATGCCAGGTATGCATGTAACCAGAAAAAGGGTATGGGATGAAAGGCAGAGCCTGGAGTTGTCAGGCTGGACCATGCAGTGTGAGGAAGGAGCAAAAGCACAAGAAGAATCGTTGAGATAATGGAGGGCAGAAAGAGGACACTGCAAAGAAAAGACTAAGAAACATGAGCTGACATTGTAGAAGATGGCTGAGAGAAGGTCCCCACCAAAAACCAGGGGACAGAGAAGAGAAAGGATGTGGGGTACAGAGAGGTGCGGGAAGCAGAAGCAAGGGAGGTCAAAATGGACATTGTCAAAGGCAGGAGCAGTGACTGGGGGACTGACATCCGAGGAGGCTGTGAGGGATGAAGACTTTTCTAGAGACAGAAAACAAAAAAGGAAGGGGAGAGGTAAAGAAAATGAAGCAGGAAATTAATTAAATGAAAGCCAGGTTGGCAGAAATAATAGTAGAAACAAGCATAGGAGAAGTGACGATAAAGGTGATCTGGCTGCATAAGAAAAAGGTCTCCAGAACTGAGGAGGACAAGCAGACAAAAGTACTGGTGAGAAAGAGAAAGAAATCGGAACAGAGAGGGGATTCTATGAGAGTGGGAGGGAAGGTAGGAGGGGAACAAGCCATGTGAGAGCGAGAGGAGGAAAGCAGAAGAGCAGGACATCTTTACTGTCAGGAGAGGTGCACAGAAGGAGAATGGAGGGCAGAAGCAATGCGCAGGACTGTTACATTTGTGCAGACAGATGAAAATCAGAAGCATTTTTGGGTTCAGTTAACAGAAACGGGCACCTTCCCTCAAAAACCAGCACTGAGTTGAGTTGAGGTGCAGCGGGGGGTGCCAGCAGGCACAGAACCGCCGGCAGCCCTCACCACAGACACCCAAGCTGCTTCCCCTCTGCCAAGATGGCACTGCCAAGGTGGCTGCCGAGCCCTTCTGGCACATTCCACCCCAACAGAGCTGCCCTCAGGGGAGCAGGCAGCGTGCCAGCTTATGGCAGCGTGAAGCAGACACGCTCTGCTCTGGTGCATATAACACCTGAGGGGAAGCATGGCCGGCTGAGGCCAGAGGGGACATGCTGCCCATCCGTCCACCTGCACCTCAGGGAGGGCAAGCGACACGGCTCTGTGCTCCCCCTCTTACCACTTCTTTTAAGCCGCCCTACACAGGAAAAGAAACAAAAGCATGCAAAAATAAAAATAATTTAAAAAAATAATGAGAGTGAAAACACCCTGGGGATATCTGATGAAGAACGAGTGCTTACCACAGCACCCACCCTATGAGGCAACAACCTGCGGGTTCCCACATTGGCCCTGCAAAGGCCTCAAGGCCCTGGCATGGCCGCCATTCCCCCAGGGCCGAGAGGTGCCTGAGGGCAAATCCTCCCGGAATGACTTCCCGCTCCTGGATGTGCACTTGGAGAGCAGATGGTGACTCATGCGCCCTGCTGCCACTGACTGGCCCCAAGACTGCCAGCACTACCAGCCCTCCTTGGCCACCATTTCCTGCAGGGCATCACCAGGGACAGGGGGACACCATGCACTGCACCAGTCAACAGGGGAGATCTGGTTATTGGAACCCACCTAGCTATATTTTTAATTGAAGGGAAAAAAAACAACCCAAAACAAACCACAACAGCTGCACAAAGCAAGAAATAAGGAAGGAAAATGAAGCAACAGGGAGATGAAGTGTTTGCTGACGTGAATTTTTGCTTAAAATCTTAAGGCACATATTTACTGCCAAAATAAAGTTAAGTTTGATGGAAACGTCTGTCAGATTAAAATCAGTTAAACTGCTTTGTATCAAAGTTTTGTAAGGTTCTTTGAAACAAAGAAACATCTTTTCCTCGTTTCATGTTTTCTCAATAACATCGAGATAATCTTCTGCTTCCCCTACACCTACAGGATTTTTTTCACTCTTGCTTTCATTTCAGCCAGAAAACATTTAGAGCTCATTTTAAATTACCTTAAGTGCTTTTTAGAAATTAACATTGTCTTGTATTACTCTACACACATTGTGTTTCCAACTCCACATCCTCAGGCTTCTGCACAAAAAACTCAAGACAGGGTCTAGATTTTAATAACACATTTTCAATGTTTTATACATAAAAAATCCTTCATTTCATTGTGTTTCAGTAGCAGATAACTTATAGCCTGTGGCAAATAATTCCTTAGAGAAATTTTACTATCTAAAGTGGAACTGAAGCTTATTGTTACAAAGAGTCACACAATCAGGTTAAAAGCAACATAAATCTTCACAAAGTCAAGTTCCTTCCTGCTCTGAAGGCACATTTTCAGCAAGGGAAAGCCAGAGCTTGCAGCTGAAAAATAAGCTGAAAATAGCAAGTAAGCCCAAGAAGCTAATAAAAGTCATAGCTAAAAAATCATTTACCCTGTTAATACAATTGTCTGAGACTGAAATGAACTCCATGGCCATGTCTGCCACAGAGCGAGAAACGGGTCAGAGAGGCTGATGGAGAAGAAGGGGGATGACATGGCCCCATTATCAGCCATTCCATAGCTGAAAGGAAAGAAAAACAGTTCAGCAGCTGGGAAAGCACAAAGTTGAAGGAGAAGAGGACCCTGCTCCTGCTTTAACCTTCATGCCAGGTGAGATCCAAAAGGGATTTTGGCAGTTCACCTAAGTGAAATTTAGGAGCTGAAATCCCAAGCTGGCATCCTGCAGTTTCTCATACTTCTGCTGTCCCAGCTCTTTGGGCATGTCCCATCTCAACCTTTTCATGGCTCCAGACACCAGGCATAGGACACAACTTGTATAATCTTAGGTGCTAATTAGTTATTTTAACTTCCCTTTAGCCACTGGAAAAAAAATAGGTACTTACAATAGCAAAGTTTAGCTTCTTCCACAATAGGTGTTTAAAACAATCACACCTTAACCATACCTATTTCTTCTTGGTAACTGAAGGTGGAGCCCAGCACCAGTAGCTCCCAGCACAGTGCACATGTATGCCCTAACAAAGCCCTTAGAGACTGTCTGGAGAGGCTGAGCCCAACAGACATCCTCTGTTTATATCCCCCTGATGGCAAAAGCTATCAGATCTCCAAAGCCAACATTTTGTTTTAAAAAAAAAAAAATAATTAAAAAATGGTCCCTGTGCTAAGTGCTCCTTATGAGCTCAGGTCAGGCTGCTCCCTACAGGATGCTTACTGCTCCACATCCCATTTTGAGATGCTTTATTTTTCCCTGGGAACACAGGGGAAGCACCAACATCATATGAAGTTCTGCAACCCTAAAATCAGCCACTCTAATACTGACCTTGAAGTCTGTAAGCCCTCTATTTACTCTAGATCCTTTATTTGAGAAGAAGCAGCTATTCAGGTATTCTCAGGACAACCTCAGACTCAACAGGAGAAGGTCAGGGAGCACAAGGGTGGCTGCTCCCTGAAGACAGGGACCTGGGGGCCAAGGGTGGACCCACCACAGGTGGTGTCCTCACTGACAGGGTGCAATCCCTCCAGGACAAACAGCTCATCCTATCAACAACCTCAGCCAGGGCCCAAGCATAGAGCCAAGCCCAGGGCCCCACCAGGCATTTCAGACAGGAGCAAAGGCAAGCAGAGCCAAAGGCAGCACTGGAAACCAGGCTGCAACATGCAAGCCAAGAACCACGAAGAACCAAAGCCTTCCAAAGCCTACCCCACCAAGAACCAAGGCTAAAACTCAGGCTGGAAACCCACTACAGTGTGCATCCACGGGTCCACCTCAGGGACAAGTTACCTGCACAGCTGAGGACCATGCTGGAGGTAGGGCCAGAGGTAGACATGTCTGCATGGAGCTAAGGAAGGGTCTAAGGGCCCCATCCTGAACTTAAATGGAGCTGTGGGCGGGTGTGGCGAGCCCCAGGTGAGGCTGCTCAGGGCCATTAAGGGGTATTGACCCCAGCAAAGATTTAGTAACTGGATGGGATGTAGCAGCTGCTGAACATCATTGATATCAGATTGCTGTGTGTGGAGCCCTGCAGCCTTCCAGACCTTTCTACAATAAGACACTGAGTCATTCACACCAGCTTCTTTTCACCAGCTCCCTAAAAAGCCTTCTTCCTTTTCCAGTAACCCAAAGCCCTGTCTGCACAGTGGAGGCCTCTTGCCTCTCTTCACCGCAGCTGCTGAACAGAGTGTGGGAATGTGCTCTTGTGAATCTGGGACTGATCTTTTCCCCTCCCCAGATCTCTACTGGCCTCCTCTGAGCATGAAGACAGGATATGCCTAGTGCTGGTCTTCACCTCCTATCCCTCCTGCTCAGCATCATGCCTGCAGGCTGTTGTAGACCCTGTGTGTCCTACCTGCTGCATGATTCCATAGGGTGTCCTTAATAGAAGCAAAGAGAGGCTGGAAGGAGCATGGATTTCCACTGCAGGAGCTATTGACCATGGGTTTGGCAGAGGCAAGGGCCAAAAGCCAAAGCCCAAAAAGCTTCTTAAAGAGCTGTGAGGTTTGTGTGACACATGGGGACATGAGGTGGCTGGCTGTGGTTCCGCTGGCTGCCCCGCTTCCTCTTGGCCACCTTGTTCTGCACTGAGGCTGGGCTCTGAGCAGCTCCCCAGAGTGTCCAGTGGTGCTCGGTGCAAGTCTTTCGTCCACCTTATCTGTAGTCCTTCCTTACGCAGACAGCTACAAAAGTCAGGCCCTAGGTGATGGGAACAGCTTTGGATGATGTGAAAAAAGAAAACCAATATAGTTTGGGGGCCTGGGTGTGCGCAGGCAACACACACCAGGCAGGAGTAGCCTCCTGCTGTGCTGTACACAGAGTGCCTATCGCAACTCAACATCCAGCTGCCTTTGCCTGTGTTACCCCTTTGCTTCCAGAATCTTTTCCAGGACTGCTTAGGGAAAAAGATCTAGACAAAGTGACACACCAGCAAGTAAGCAGAAAGGACGGGACAACCCCAGGGACTGTGATTTGGGCTAGCGAGCACAGAAATAAGAACTACCAGTCCTGCCACACAAGATGCATGTGCTAACGGCACAGCAGCAGCCTCCCTCTCTAGATGGAACAGTGAATGGATTGAGAACTGGCTGCTGTCCCAGAAGGGAGTGATTTGAAACTGCCGTGGTCTGCTGGACACATTCTTGTCTTTAGGAAGGTTAAAAGGCCCTAAAATCTGCAAGGATCTTTTTGGAGGGCTGCGGGTTGGCCAGCTGGTTTGGCTTGGTGGCACTCCTTAGCAGAGCTGCAGTGTGAATGAACCTCTGCACGTGGAGGTCTCTCATTAGGACAGGCAGCTATAAAGGCAGAACCAAGAAAACACTGACACGAAGGGCTGTGAATGAAGGGACCAAGACCAACATGAGAAATAGGAAGCTTTTTGTCTTAGTCCTTGCTGTTTCTCGGTTCTTTCTGTGAAACAGAGCTAATACCACTGCCTTTCCTAGTAGACCAAACACATTAAAGGCTACTAGGCACTCAATTCATCAGGGAAGTTACATAAACATTTGTTCTATGCTTCATCTCATAGCTTGGGGGCCTTCAGACCTGCTGCCTGGGGAACTAATAACAGTCTAGGCACAGCTGCACGAAACGGTGTGGGCTATGAAGCCTGCCCACAAAGCTGCATAAATATCCAGACAGCTCATGCAAGGAACTGTGCTATTACAGCCCCACTGCTCAACGGTCTGAGGGTAAAGCATCCTGCAGCAACTGCAGCACGGGAGAGGTGGGAATCTGCGCACCAAGGGATTATCCAACCCACCAGGGTTGGTTTGGACCCTGGCCGGGGCAGTCACGCGTCAGTCAAATAAATCAGGACAAGCAGCAGGGAGCCCAGGACAAATTTATACAAGGGGAAAGACAGTTCCCAAGCGTGCCACTCCAAAGTGACAATTTCCTGAATGAATGTGAAACCTCTGTGAATTCAGCCGGATCACACGGCTGCATGGCCAGCGTTCCAGTATTGGAAGCCTGTCACCCAGGTTTGGCCTCTTGCTGAGAAAAAGGCGGAGAAAAAAACAAAAAAGCATTTTTTCCTCAAAGCTTTTTTCACCGACCTACACAGGGAAATCTTTCAGTTGTCCTCCCTGGTGATCAGCTTCCCATCAGCAAGCACACTCCCAAACGCTCAGGTGGGATCAGGATGTGGGATCAGGACATGGGATCCTCTAAAAGCGGTTTCGGTAAGACACGGGTACCGAACGTGCCCCAAGTGCTTTAGTCACTTTGCCTTCCCACTTGTGCGACAGAAGCTGCCTGGAATGGTGCCAGGCACTCGGAGCTGCCCCGCTCCATGCTGTTCAAGACCAAACTTCCACCTCAATCCGTCAGGAATCCAGGAAAGAACCATTCCTTCAAGCCTCTCGGACAACTTACGCCGCCCGGTCCCTGTGCTCAAGGCACATTTACGCTGGCAGGCTCTTTATAAAAAGCGGCTGCAGCGGGGCTTAAAATAAACAAACGGAAACCAAATGCCTGACAGTTGTGGTGGTGCTACTGCTGCCTCTTGTCATTACCAGGGGGGTTCAAGGTGGGTTCCCACCCATGTCCCACACCTCAAGGGAGACTGCCTGAACTACTGCAGTTGTCAATTAGTCCTTGTAAAAAGGGACGGGTGCCTTTCCACACCGCCTTTCTCAGCTCTTCCGCTTGTGCAGCCAAGAATTCAAGGCTCCCTGAGCCAAAAGAGGGAGGGAAAGATTGTGTCCCCATCGGCTCAGCCCCTCCTCTGAGCTCCCTGCTTGCAGCACCCGTTCTCTAGAGGATCCTACCTTCCCTGGGGCTTCAGGAGAAACCCATGAGCCACATACAAGCCTCTGCAGCCACTTAAAAGTCCAAACATTAGGCACAGGATGCCTAATGTTCATGGATATGCAGAAGCAGTGGGTCTGGCCCCAACACATACAAGCAGAAAGCAGCCATGTACTGCTCTGGGCCAGTTTCGGATGAAAGTTATATCTAGCCTTGTCTGAAGAATCAGCTATGAGATGAAAGGTGGCTGAGTTTTGGGCTTAAACATGGAATTTAAAAAAATACAGTTGTAATGGAAGAGGCTGCTAAGCTATGTGTGGGGAATTCCCAGCATAATGTAAAAATGGTCATGTTTAAACAGCACCACAGTAGGATTTAAATGCCCTCCCTCCATCTTTTGGTAATCTCTTCTCAGCAGAGAGGATTGAAAAAACAGGAAAAGAAGGAGTTCCCTTAGCTGCCGAGCTCCTCTCACTTCTGCAATGGCTTTAATCTATGTTTTAGGAAGCAAAAATGTATCTTGTTGCCCTCTCTCATTCACTCCCCAAGAGAACAGGATTAATTACTTTGCCACTTCTACCAAGTAACCATATTGCCAGCAAATAACACACAGTTCCTGCCTGCAGATTTGGCCTGACTTCAGGGGAAATCAGTCCTGTTTCTCTCTCACTGCTCTGCAGCGCCTGTTCCACAGTTCAAAGATGCCTGTGCCTGACGCCGTCTCAGTGTCAGACTGTACGTGGTCACTGTCCCTTCCTCCTCCAGCAAGCTATTCCATGGACAGCTTGGGATATGCACATCCCTGTTTCTTTCCTACGCTTCTCCCGTGGCACCGTCTTTCAGGGCACAAGCAATTCTCTCTTGCCCAAGCTGTCTGAACAGCACGGCTGCAGTGAGTAAGAGCGGTCAAACGCTGCCCAGCCCTCGCCATATCCCTCACGTGCTCTCGCTGGAATTTCCCCCCCTGCTCTAATATATGCTGTCTCACTGCAAGACACGCCGTGGAAGACGTATCTTTCCTTCCTCCAAAGCATCTGCTGAGGCCGCTGACAAAAAGCAGGATATTGTTTTTGATGAAGCCTGCTGTCTTCTGCTCTGCAGCAATCTGATAAATGCATGTTAATAGAGTTAACTTGAAATCCCTGACACAGTGACTTCTACTTCTAGATATTAGTTCTCTTTCCAGTTAGAAAGAAAGAAATAAAAAAGGAATCACCATGGCTGATCTTTGCACCCTGACACCATTATTCAGTTGAGTAAAACCTCTCACGTCACTGTGCATGTCTTGACCACAACCAGTGGTTTCTTTTTTTTTTTTCTTAACTGTACAACAGTTCTCAGTAAAAATGATTGCACCATGAATTTATGAGATGCAGCTATCCAAGACAATGTATTTTGTCTTTTACTGTGGCTAAAAATGTTTTTATCTAGATGCAAAGATGCTGAGACATCCTGGAAAAACTAGAGATTGATATCGATGTCGAAGAGGAACCTGAGAATTACTAACAGATTTGGGAAACATCTGTGTTCTGCTTATGAAGAGTAAACAGAAAAAAAAAAAACCCCAAACCCAGAGTGTTTTATGAAAGTTCAGCAAGCAAAAAAAACCCCCAGCCAAACGCCAAACAAAAAAGCCCAAAACCCAATAGCCCAGCCTGAAATGAGAAAGGGCAGAATCCAGTTCTGGTTCAAAGGCAATTATAATTTCCCAGTCAGAGCCCAGTGCAAACTGGGATTAGCTACGGCTTGATTTACAAGGGATGATAGGACTGTTGTGCATTCTTCCTCTGATTTCAGCAAGGAGGGGAAATAAGGAACTTTGCTTTCAGTCTGTAATCAGACTTTTTAAGAAGCCAATTCTGGATGTTTTCTCTCTTTGACTATTTGTTGTGATGTTCAACCATACTCTTCAGTTTCTCAACAGGTTTTAAAGACACAGGCATTATCCCCATCTCAAAAGCTTTCTCCTGAATCTCCCAAACAGATTCTCAAAGGTTTTCATTTTAAAGCAGAAAAATTTGAAAGTTAAAATCAAATAAAAAACCCGTTAGCAGTTTATGGGATACTTGTTTTCTTGAGGTGGGTAGGACTATTGCAATCTGCCTCCTTAGTTACGTATCTCAGCTGAACGTGCACTCTGTGTGTGGGAAGCCATCAGCGAGATGTGTTTGTGGTAAACACTCCTGAAGTTTGCACACACAGCTCAAACGCACTTCAAGTGGGTCTGATTTCTGTGCAAAAACTTAAGCAGCCCTAAAAATGACGTGGAAATTTGGATGGGGTTTTGCCTACTAGACCTCGGATTTAATGAACAGACAGGAGTTGGGGTACTGGCTCAGGGGTAGTTGTGTTTTCCTGCTCCAAGGGCAACTGCAAAACAGGAGGAAAAATAGATTTAGACTAATTCAAAGGCAATATATGTCTCCTTCTCCTAACTCATTAATCCTACATCTACAATATAATCTTAGAAACAGCAATTTGGAGTCAAATCCCGTAGGGCAACCAACAACCCACCTTCAGAAACACCATTTAAGGAGTTGGTAGTCTGATACAATCCACATTATAGATGGAAAACAAAGTAGGTGAGAAGATAAAATAGATAAAATAGTATGTAGCTGAACCATTGTGTCATCCCAGAATTTGAAAGATGCTTTCTGTTTGAAACGGGGCTAAACTGCAGAATGCTGCAGATGTAATTAAGATATTATTGCGTTGCATTTCCTCCCCAGGTGTCAGAGAAAAACAGTGCCTGATGAATGAAGGACAAATTTTAAAGCAAAAATAGAAAAAAAGAAAACAATCTAAGCACAGAGATACTGGAGAAATCATCAAAAGGAGAAGTAGTGACTGAAAAAATCGACAGGGCCAATGAATTATCATTGCCAAGGAAATCTTGACTCCTCTATCCAAATGAGCTGACTGTAATAATAAAGACTTACTCATTCCTTCCAACACACAGCTGGATTTAACAGTCCTTGTGGGATGCAAGCAAAGGACAACACTCTCCAAAATGGGAAGCAGGCCCCAGGTCCAACACGCAGTCCCGTTGGCTCCTGTTCTGCTCCCTCCCACCCGTTTGGGATGACCAAACCCACCTTCTTGTGGGATGCCACAGCTCCTTTCCGTGCCTCTTCCCAGATCTCCTTCACTTATTTGCCTAGAACTTGCTGTACTGTAGGTCTTCAGCTGTAGCTCTGCCCATACCCACAGGAAGGCACAAACTTGGCATTCATAACTGGCCGTGTTCAGCTTCAGCGGAGTCCAAGCACCATTCAGCACTTAGTGCAAGAATGATAGCTTACAAAAAGTCTTTATAAGCCAAAAAAAAAAAAAAAAACCCAAACAGATTATGCTTAGCTAATGTTTCTCAGGAAGGGCTGAAATAAATCTGGTCTATCTTCATGTACATACATCACTGCACCCACTGCACCTCTACCTTTGGGCCAGGAAATTAAATCAGCTCCCAAGACTTTATCCTGCTCTGTTAGAATTGTGGAAAGTAGTGACAGGAGCAAAAACTTCTCATGTCTTTTCATTATTCCAATCAACCAGTGAAATCCTTGTTGTAGATGCTTTGATTTGTAGGTACCATCACTGCTGCTTCTGATCTTAATGAAATGATGACATGATTGTTTCATGAGCCTGTTTTCTCCCATGAATCATTCTCCCTTGAGTCCTTTGTCAGACAGGAGCTACCCAATGTAGACCTGAAATACCACTGTTGCTGTTGATCTCTCGGTGTTAGTTGTTGATGTCATTACAGTCATTTTTCCTCTGGACAGGTTTACATCTTGATACCTGGGCACATGCCGAGCACTGTGTTCATGCTTGTAAGACACCTTGCTTGTCCTACATGGCACCTGACAGGCCTTTTACTGCACCAGCCCAGCATGATGTTGCCACCTCTGCACAATTTCTGGGGATGCAGACACCTGCTGACCTCCCGGGGGGAACTAGCCCACAATCTTGTCCTACAGAGCATGAATAGAAGGTGTTTCCATTGCAGTCCCACTCTTCACTGCTCCTGTATCTCTTAGCCCTTTTGCACCTTCTTGGCCCTTTTACTGCCTGGACATTGGGGAGAGTTTTCCAGTCTGGACTCCTGATAGCCCTGTGGCTTCCCAGCAGTGTGTACGGCTGCTTGGGCCCCAGCCCACGCACTGCCGGCTGCACACACTTGGTCATTGCTTTGAAGGATGGCCAGTTGAAGTTGTGAAGTTTTTCATCTTTTTTCAGCTGCAGTTGGCTTTGGTTTAGGGCAGAAGATATGAAAGTGGCTTACAGGGGATTAGCTTTAGTGCTAAGTCCCTACCAGCTCTTTGATATATTGAGTTTAGTTGACTTGCTCTTGTGGGGTTTGATCCGTGCACCAGTCTCCTTTGTGTATGTTAGCAGTCTGGCCTCATTCTTGTCAACTTATTCCTAGTTTTTTAAATTTAATTAAGTAGTCTGTTTGCTGAAACCTTTGCTGTTTTCTACCCAGATGAAGCGAAAGGGGAAGCACAGCCTTATGAAGCAAATGTGATGAAGAACATGAGTGGAGGTTGCTCATATTTGTTAGGAAGGTGTTTTCCAGTCTCGGGAATCCCCCCATGGAGTTAACTGGGTTTTTGTGTTCCAGTTCACACGAAAATGGTTGCCCTTCACTCCTCAGCCATTGTGTGCAAGGTGCAATGTCACAGACAATATTTGGGATACTGGCACACCAATGGCTTCTGAAGTAGCCTCACGTTCCTTCCAGCCTTCCTGGTTGCCATTTCTCTGCCTCTCCACCTGTGTTAAATCACAACGTGCTCTCCTACGCGGGTAAGCAATGTCACGTAACGGATGGGAACTCCTTTGTTCTGCTGAGAGGAAGTACTGCAAACATGCAAATACCTGAACTCAGAACCGAGGATCTTCCCACACCCATCTCATGAGCCTTCCCCTGCTGAACCAGGCACCACCACACTTTACTGTTATCGTAGGTGCTGGCTTAGGCAGGAGGGTGAGCTGTGGCCCCCATGGAAATGTCCCAGTGGTTCCAGTACAGGTTGAAAATCTCTTTTCCTGAAGGCCAGCTCTTCTGTTTCAGGTAGGTTCCCAAAGGCAACAACCTGAGGAGGAACAAGTTCACACCACTATCACAGACTTTCATTACCACTACTCTTATCATTGGATTGCAAATACAAGAGGGGCCAGACACCAACATGTAAAACTTGACATAACTCTTGCAAACCGCTTCTAATCTGGTTTTTGTTCCCTTAGTATGATGATCTGACACTAGAGGATCCTTAACCAGAGAGGTATAAAGCCTGTTATTGTATAACCCTTACATGTTGTTGGATCTCACCAGATTGTGCCACTTTTTTTCTCCTCCAAGAATGCTGCCAGGCAGTGAGGACCAGCAGTTTGCATAAAGTTCCTAGAGGCATGAAAATTAGGTGTTCAATATGCTGTGCAGGTAAGAAAAAGGAATCACACCTGCAAGTTGCAAGAGCTGCTACAGGGTTTACTCAGGGCTATATAGACCCCCTTGGAAAGAGAACTTCTGCAAGCCTCTTGCACAAACTGGGCAAAGAAATTAAAATCATCACTGACAAAAATAAGCACAAGTTCCCACCCAGATCCCTCCACCACAAAATGTTCTTTTATCCCCTCCAAAAGGTTACTGCATTCTGTGTGTCAAGGGATTCTGAACTGTAAAGGATCACGGAATCACAGAATTGTTGGAGTTGGAAGGGACTTCTAGAAATCATCCAGTCCAACTCTGCTGCCAAAGCAGGGTTGCCCAGAGCACATCACTCAGGATGGCATCCAGGTCGGTGCTCCAGAGAAGGGGACTCCACACCCTCCCTGGGAAGCCTCTTCCAGGGCTCTGGCACCCTCCGCCAGAAAGTTTTCGTCATATTTGAGTGGAACTTCCCGTGTTCCAGCTTGTGCCTGTTGTCCCTCATCCTTTCACTGGGAACCACTGAAAAGAGTCTGGCTCCATTCTCCTTCAACCCACCCTTGAGATACTTAAAAGCATTAATAAGGTCTCCCCTCAGCCTTCTCTTCTCCAGGCTGAAGAGTCCCAG
>JAOTQQ010000063.1:2901245-2914063 GCA_026546715.1 Gallinago undulata | reverse complement strand
GGTTGCCAGTGAGAGGACGAGGGGCAACGGGCACAAGTTGGAACACAGGAGGTTCCACTCAAATATGAGGAAAAACTTCTTCACGGTGAGGGTGCCAGAGCCCTGGCAGAGGCTGCCCAAGGAGGGTGTGGAGTCCCCTTCTCTGGAGATTTTCAAGACCCTTCTGGATGCCATCCTGAGTAACATGCTCTAACATGCTGTGGGCAACCCTGCTTCAGCAGGGGAGTTGGACTGGATGATCTCTATGGTCCCTTCCAACTCTAAAAAAAAAAAGAATTGAGTGAAATTCAGTGAAACTTCTCAAGCTTATTCCCTGAGGCCCTTTTCCACATGGCCTGTCCCCATCATGCCAGAGAAGGCGGGTCCATGAGGTCCACTGATGGGGCCAGGAGAAATGCCACCCTCACAATGCCTAACCTACAGGTATCATTCAGCAGTCAGCACCACATTTTGGTGGTTGGGCCATGTGGTTGCTCACACACTGAAGTTGGCCTATGACACACCTACCCAGAGACCAAATCACAGATGACCTCAAGCTGCCAAAAAGATAGGCAGCTTCTCCTGCTCCTCTGTTAGCAGTAAGGCACATGTTCACCCATGCTTATGACACTCTAACAGCCCAGCAAGGGGACTGACACAATGGGAATGGTCCTTCACCTCTGCGTGAAAAGTGGGGAGACCTCCAAAAGGGCACCTTTGAAGAAGACAGCAGGATGTTTTATACAGAAGATGTTTCCAAACCTCTACTTTGTACCGAACAGTCAAATAGGAAATGCAAATATGAACGTCAAAAACTTTTGCAGTGCTTTTGCCTTTACAGCCCCTGTTTTTGTTCTCTACAGGAGTGACCCACCCACCCTATACCACAGCAGATGTTTCCAGCAGCCCAGTCATGACGCAGATCAACCAGTCCTGCCCCAATCACAATATAACATTCAAGAGCAGCCTGTATGCAACCACCTACACCATCATATTCATCCCCGGCCTCCTGGCAAACAGCGCTGCCTTATGGGTCCTGTGCCGCTTCATCAGCAAGAAGAGCAAAGCCGTCATCTTCATGATCAACCTGGCCGTGGCCGACCTGGCTCACGTCCTCTCGCTGCCGCTGCGAATATACTATTACATTAACTCCACATGGCCTTTTAAGAGATTCCTTTGCTTGCTGTGCTTCTACCTGAAGTACCTCAACATGTACGCCAGCATTTGCTTCCTCACCTGCATCAGCATCCAGAGGTACTTCTTCCTGTATCAGCCGTTCAAAGCCAAGGACTGGAAGCGGCGGTACGACATCGCCATCAGCGCCGTGGTGTGGCTCTTCGTGGGGGCAGCGTGCTTGCCGTTCCCCATCATGCGCAACAATGGCCTAGACAGAAACATGAGTATCTGCTTTGCCGACCTTGATGTCCGGCAGGTCAACAGCACGGTGGCCACCGTGCTCATGACAGCCACAGCGGAGCTCCTTGGGTTCATCGGCCCGCTCATCGTTATTTTATTCTGTACTTGGAAAACAAAAGATTCTCTCCGGGGCTTCCAGATACCAAAGCAAAACAGCAGCGAGAGGCAGAAGGCTTTAAGGATGGTCTCCATGTGTGCCATCGTGTTCTGCGTGTGTTTTGCACCCTACCACATCAACTTCTTTTTCTACATGTTGGTGAAAGAAGGCGTCATCACAGACTGCTTCCTGAGCACCATCACGCTCTACACCCAGCCCTTTTGCTTATGCCTTGCGAGTCTGGACTGCTGCTTGGATCCGATCCTCTATTTCTTTATGACTTCAGAGTTTCAAGACCAGATATCGAGGCACAGCAGCATGATCATCAGGAGTCGGCTCATGAGCAAAGAGAGTGCCTCATCAATTAAGGAATGACAAGGAAGCCAGCTGAAAAGAATTAAGATATTTCATATGAGATCTGGGACTGCTCTGTGATACTCAATCACCAGCTCCGTTGTGGAAGATCCTGCAAGTTTACGTGGGGGATTTTGGTGGCAGTGGAAACTTTTTGATACATAGGAGATAAAACTCTGTTTAAGATCGATGTGTTGGAAGCTAATGAGTAACTCAACTGGTGTGACTACACCTACATCTGTGCCACCCAGGCCTGACCTCCCTGGACTAGAAACTATACAGGAGGGAGTGACAAAGCTTTTGCTAGGAGATGGTGGAAAAGTCTCAGGAGCTTTTCTTCTGTTTTCTCCAACTCCATGGCTCTGTGATCAAGCCAAAGACAATCCCACATCCATCCACTGACATCTGCTGAAGTGTCTTTGCTAAAAACATGTAACGTATAAGAGAACCTGAAAACAGCCAGTAACAATAAATGGCAGTTTTGGTCTCTACACTCCGGGCTGCAGACACGTGAAGGCTGGCAGCTTGCTTCAGCAGAGCAGCCCCAGCTTTGAGTGCATCCCTTTGGTCGCCAAATTTACCTCTGCTTCACCATTCCTGCACTCCCCACCCCACTCTCTTTCATTAATTCCTTCTCGCCCTTAATTTTGCTCCTTAATTGCTGATGCATCCTGTAACTTGTACCTACAGCTGGTGCAAGACCCCCTGCAAAACAAATTATCCCGACAACTCATTAAACACCCCAGAGAGTGGGACCTTCCCTTGCTCTGAGTGACCTTCTTCCCCTCTGAGCTGCCACTAGGGGCAAGGAGGGCATCAGAAGGTGGCCTTCACCCTTGGACCCTGAGGGGCAGGACCACCAGGAGCGCACTGTGGGCTGGGAACAGCTGGACTCGGCATCAGCACGATTGGATTTGATGATGCTGGTGGCACCATTCAGGTCCTCGTGTGGCTTCTTCAGCTCAGAGGTACCTGTGATGGATCCACCCCGTGAAATCTCTGCTCGACAGATTCAATTGATACATCTTTTTAAGAAGAAAGGTGTCCTCACAGTGGGGATTTCATTAATAGAGCCTAGGCTAATTTGTTCTGTAAATTATCATCGTGATTTTTCCACTAGCTCCTCTCATGACCTTAATGTTTACATTTTTATAACTTCATTGGCTATGAAGATAAGAAAAGCAGTAACAGGAAAGGTTGCCATTGACCCCGTATTTTAAACTAGTGAGAACTTTTTGGCCAAGTTCACCCACTTTGTGTAGCTTCAAGGGCATCCTCATGACAGCTGGGATTTTGTTTTGGCTGAACACAGGCACTGATTTACTGCCTTCCAAATCTTGTGGTTTTTTCAAAAGTATGTGTACATACTCAGCAAGTACCAGTGGCAGCATCTTACGTGTTGCTGCAAAAATAGAAGAAATACCAGCAACACTTGCTAGGTGTATTTTAAATCTAACTACTCAGTTCCCGGCTCAGCCAAAATTTTTCTGCATATTATGTTTTCCCACTTGACTATTTTACAATAAAATGGGAAAAAGCAAACAATAGCTAGGTTTAAATAACCATTATACTGGAGTTCCTCTAAAAGGCAGCAAACTTACTGATTAAATACAATGAGCTTTTGCAGTTCTCTCATTTGTGAGAAGATGATTATGGGCTACAGTACAATAATCTTACATGTAGATAAGTGAAAACACCAAACTATGCCTATCTGAAGGAAGTAAATTTCACAGAGAGAGTATTATTGCAGGTTTCTCTGGTTTTCTGTTGAGAAAGCTGCAGAGTAAGCAAATAGTTCCTATCCCACTGAAGTCAATGGAAATGTTTTCTCTAATTTAACTGGCAGTTTGTTATGTCAATGATACACACACTTGTTTACACACTGCAAGCAGTCCCTTTAAAAACATGACCAGAGGCAGATGCTCAAGTACACCCTTAAACATGCATAAGGAAATTTTTGTTAATTTAGCAGTTTTGTCATAAGCTAGACGCTGCATAAAATTGTCAATGAAAGAGACTTTCAACAGTTATTTTGACAACTTTTGTGGACCTTGAATATGACTGGGAGCTGTTTACTGTGATTTCTTTCTCATATGATTCTCCATTTATCAGGTGAAAACAAGTTTGAAAGCACTGTTATGGTAACTATGTAGCTTGTCCTACGTTTTTTTTTCTTTCCAAAAACTGATGCTTAAAAAATAAACACATTTTTGCAAACGTGCGCTGAGTTTCATAGTTGTCACTTATACCTAGAAAACTGAATGGGATCAGCTCCTCCTTGAATCAAAGCATTCAAGAGATGGAGGGAATCAACTTTTATTACTCTTAAAAAGATTGCTTCCTTGTCTACAGGAAGGTTTTCACCCAACTCTAGTATGACTGGTGGGTTTTTTTATTTTATTTTTTAAAACTACAACACTTCCACAGGATTTAGAAGTATTCTGGGGAGAGCAAGGCACTCCCTGGGAATAGCTGTGGTGCCAGCGGTGCGTGACGGGGTGAGGAAGAGCGGTCGCTATCATCCTTACGTGCAGACGGAACCACAGAAACCACCTCTCTCTATCTCATTCAACCAACATTGAGCAGATCCAAATCTACAGGGCTTAAAAAAGCCCTCACACTATTGACGACAAGACTGGTGAAACAGAAATTGGCCACTACAGTCCCCTACATACTGACAGTTATAACGTGCACCCAACATGGGAATACCTGCTCCAGCACCTGAACGTCCAAAGAGTGGTGATGGCTCTCCCACTCAGCCTTAACAACAATTTTGGTGGCTTTACAAGGGATAACATTCCCCGTCACCATGATGGCATCCCAAATAACTCAGCTATCCATGTTCTCCCCCTGGCTTCCTGCTTCACTCACTTTACACACACCCCAAATACTCCTTTTTATACATCACAGCCCCAGCCTGTGAGGAAAAGTCCCAAAATCAAAACTTTAGCCTTTCAAGTCAAATCACTTCGATGTGTAGGAGGTTGGACAACCTGGTCTAACGGTCTCTTCTGGTGCCTGGGAGAATGTATTGGTTTTGGCTGGGATAGAGTTAAGTTGTGTGTGCAGTGCTTGGTTGCCGGATGGGGTTGAACCACAACAGAAAGTTAGCCAAGATGGTCATGATGGGGAGCAAGTCTAGAGAGCAAGTGAAAATAAAAAAGAGATCAAGGAAAACTCGTGAACTTCTGAAAGCATGTAGAAAGCCAAAGCCTGTCAGTTTGGCCTTCACAACTCCATATGTAAAACTCAAACCTTTTAGTTCAAGTCCTCCAAAACCTCAGCAGTGTGTCACAGGAGAAGAACGGTCAAATCCAGCTCTACTGTTGAGGAGGATGGTATTATGGTTGCCCTCACAGCCAGGAGGTGCTGGATGCAACACAAAACCTAGAGCTGCAGGTGCTGGCTTTGCCTTCCAGCACTCTCACACTTTCAAAGGCACAACGTGCCCAGCTCCGGTTCCTGTAATTCACCCCCTTTCCTGTCACCACGAAACACGTTTATTATCTTGACAAGAGGAAATACGATGTCACGATGTTGCTCCTGGATTATATCTTGTGCTGGTTCCACTGCCCAGACTCACCACCTATAAAAAGAAGCCATCCTTCTTGGGCAGACACAAAAATATGTCTTTCAGCAGAGATGCCACAGAAAGGCAGAAGTTAACCCAATGAAGAGGCTGGGTACAGCTACTCTGCTTGGTGAAGGATGGATCCAAAGGGCTTCCCTGGCACCTGGTGCTGGAGCAACCTTACATCAAGCCTTGTCCCGAAGGGAACTGCTCAGGGTGGAAATGTGCTGAGGTCTCCATGACACCCACACCAACAGCTGTGCACGTCCCCAATGGCACATCCCCAGGCAATACTATGGCATGACATATTCTCCTTCTCTTGCACACAAGCCATTCGTGTGTTAGCAAAAGAAAACATGTTTCTTTGCAGTGGCAGCAAAGGGTCACCCTATCATACAATCATATGGGGTTGGAAGGGACCTCTGGAGATCATCCAGTCCAACGCTCCCACCAGAGCTGGTCTACCTGTAGCACGTTGCACAGGAACGTGTCCAGGTGGGGTTTGAATGTCTCCAGAGAAGGAGACTCCACCACCTCTCTGGGCAGCCTCTGCCAGGGCTCTGCCACAGTAAAGAAGTTCCTCCTCATGTTTAGGTGGAACTTCTTATACTCGAGTTTGTGCCCATTTCCTCTTGTCCTGTCCCTGGGCACCACTGAGAAAAGACCAGCCCCTTTAAGTATTTGTAAGCATTGATCAGATCCCACCTCAGTCTTAACTGGTCTTCACCAGTTAAGTCTTAACTGTCTTCACCCCATTTTAACTGGTATCAGAGGTTCAGTAATTCCTCTCCTGCTTGAGAAAGGGCCCTCCCACGCTTGACAGCAAATGTCTTTGGAAAGAAACCCCATGGGATTTAATGCCTTTCTGCAGCCTTAGGTTCTGAGCTGCAGGATCTCCTGAGTACTTCAGCTTCATTTTCTTTCCTTAAATGAAATTATCAGCTCTCCACACAGGGGAAAACCAAAAGATGCTGTAAACACAGGATAACAGCTCAACAACCAGGAGCCAACTCAAACTTACAAAAACATTGTGTTTAACAGATTTTGGGGCTGCGACTGGTGCATTTTGATCAAAAACGCTGGGTCTGTGGATTACACAAGGGCTTAGCTTGAAAAGGTGGGGAGCGACCGACAAGTATTTGCTGTAAAATAAATCAAAGCTTCCCAAAATGCTACTCCTGTAGAGGCCACGGTGCAGTGGTGAAGGAGGACTATGTGCTGGGGGGCACCAGGGACTCACCCAGCCCCATGGGCCATGTGCCAACAGCTCTGCTGGAGCCATAACGAGTCTCTGCACAAGGGTGAGTTCCTTTGTGTGAGTAAAACCTCCTCCTCCTCCTCCTGAATGGCCCGCTGTTTTTCATACATCCTTCAGGTGCATCCTGTCAGATATTTCTAAATAGTGAGCGCTTGAAGAGATGCTGATGGTATGCATTTGGCCGCCTGCCCACAGGATACCAGGCTAAAGGCGAAGACGACCTTTATCTGGAGGCCTTAGATAAAGTCTCACAGTTAGTTAACAATCCCTTTGTGTCTTCTGCCTTTGAAAGTATAAAGTCGCATGTTTAGTGTCAGTAACGAGCCAGAAGTGAAGAAATGCTAAATAAAAATACGCACACCGTGGAAGAAGAATGGAAAGGTTGGTTGGTAGGTGTACATTGAAGGCAGAGACTTGAGGCTTGTCAATCCATCAACTTCTCACAAGCAGGAAGGCTTAGATCTTCTGCAGAAATACAATAAATAGTTGATGAGCAGAGGAAGGACTTGACATGGTTCGGAACCTCGAGGTGGGGAGTCTCTCACTACTGTCTGACACCCACTGACCTCTCCTTCCCCTGCAGCCCTGCGGGAAACACGTACCTAAAAATAAGGCTCAGAGATGGCTGCACATGGCAGTGGATGTGTGTGGTGGACACAGAAGTAGGATGTCTTAGGCAGGATATCCTGATAAAACAGCCACTGGACTTTGGGATAAACCTTTAACCTCTGGAGAGGGATGGGGCATGGTGCCAGCCTCCCTTCTGCAAATGCGGGAGCGTTTTGCAACTACACCAGAGCTGTTCTTTCTTCCAGGGATCACCACCAGCTGCTGAAAAAGGTGCACAAGAAGAAAAGATGGAATGATAAACAGCTCTAGTATCTTCCAAATCCCTTTGCTCTCAGCTGAGATGAGAAGCATGGGGCTTCACAGGTACTCATATGCCAGTAGGCCACGTTTACATGATGGGTAAGTAAGAAGCCCATAAATATGTCTGTAAAGGGCTTGGGTATGAACTGGTCTTGCCTTTGCATTCATGAGGATGTTGACCAACAGACTTGGGTAACTGCATCTCCACTGACCACAGGACACTCCAGGTCAAGGATCCCCTTTGTCCTCTATGCTACTCTCGTGAAGCACCACTTCATGGCACGGGAGCACGCTCAGGTCCCCGTGGTCACCATCTCTACCAGCACAGAGAACGCCTGGCCATTGCACAGTCAGCAGAGCCGATGGGTTCAGCTGCCAAGGTGCCTGCTCGGTCCCATACCCTGAGATGGAGACTTATTCTGCAATTAAAGATTATAATAGCTTCGTTTTTTCATTTCCCTCCCGCAGTTACATTTCTGTAAATTTGGTGGGGTCATAGGACCAATTACAGAAAATGGATGAATAGAGGAAGAACAGTTCTATTTATACATTACCTACAATAAGAAAGGGAAAGGCACCAACACCCAGATTTTATCTCCACGAGCCCTGGGCGGGCGGTGTGACACTGTATGTGACATAAAAGCATTCAGCTGGAAATGAGGCAGCTCACAATAAGTTACACTACAATATCAGCCCTGCCAGTTTTCAGCAATTCAGAAAGAAGGTCATGCTTAGCAGGCAGTAAAAGAACTAAAAGTTATATATATGCATATATATATATATGGGAAAGGAATTAAAGGAGGCAAAAAGAAAAAAAGAAAAAATAAACTAGGAACGATGCACTTTAAGGTTTGTTTTTTTAAACAACAGTATTTTGGGAAAATCTCCACCTTAAACCATCGTATTATTTCAGAAATAAAGTCTAAACCCTTAGCTTCAGCCTATAGCCTTGATAGTCTGAGGCTAACCAAATTTCCAAGAAAATGAAGGAAAATTACTACCTTCCAGTAACTTACACTGGCACCGTTCTCAGTTTTCCTTCGGCGAGCGCTTATTGGAAGATATTTGCTTCTGTATTTTATAGTTTTTAAGGAAACAAATGGTAAGTGACCGGGGATAAAAGCAGAAGCAGCTCGACCCAAGGCCACTGTCACCTAAACCCAACTTCTGTGCAAAGAGGAGGAAAAAAAATCCATGCCTGAGATCCCTGTCTCCGGGCAGTTGGATGAAACGACGTCACTGCCTTCCCAATTTATTTTTTTTTTTTTTTAAACGTCATTTGCTTTGCATGGTTTTGCGTGGTGAAGAGAAACAAAATACAGGATTTCCTGTTCTGCAGCCACTGTACGGAGCTGCAGATGCCGGCAGGATTCCAGCGCTCCGAAAACATGTGGAAGTTTAACGAGGAGGCGCTGGGGCTGGGATCGCTGCGAAAAGCGGTAGGAAATAAAAGCGGAAAGCTCGTTCCCCCCGCTCTCTAGCATGGATGTCACCCCCCCGAAGGATGGGAGCCACGGGAAGGTAAGCTTGATTTCTGCTGTGTGCTTTCTTCAGTAGATGCTATTGCAGTTTTGAGCAACGTTATCACTTTTTTTTGTTGGTGTTTTTTTTTGTTTTTTTTTTTGGTTTTCCTTCTTCAAGAGATCTTATCAGGCAGAAGCTGGTACAACATCCTCAGCAGCTTCTCGCTGTGCCCCGTATTTCTGTCCCGCTTCTCGCCGAGGGGTGGACGAGCAGAGCTCGGCGCATCCAAGCAGGCTGCTGCATGCGGCAGTATGTGGGGAAAGCCTTCTTTTACCCAAAATACTTCATTTTTTTTATTATTTTTATTTCTTTTTTTATTACTGACAGAAGCTGCCCTAACTAACCAGCTCTGTTTGCGCATTTCCTATTAGTGCCTAGATTAAACAAACAACATTATTGCTTAAAACACAAGTGCCAGAAAGCTTCTACTACTTCAAATCCAGAGCTATTTTTAAGCCAAGTGATTTATTTTATTTTTTTTTTAAGATTGCTTTTCCCTCCAGCATCCCAGGTTTGAGCAGAGTTGAAGGGAGGCAGCTCCGGAGCTGGGGGACCCGGGCTCTGCCCAGCCGCCCCTGGAACACCATTTTAGCCCGGTTTAATCCAACCAGCCCATGGAAAAGATGAGGTTGAGCTTGCCAGAGAGTCTGGGAGTAGTAAATGCAATACCGCAGCGATGTGGGGCTGGGTGGGGTGTGGGGTGATTCAGAGTAGCCAGGCAATTTCCAATAACGACAGCCACATACGCCTCCAGGAGCACAGACTGCTAACATACTCAGAAAAAAAAAAAAAAAAAAAAAAAGAAAACAGGGGTGTTTTAACCTCCTAATGAATTGCAAAGACACTTGATGTTTAATGAATAATGAACTGCAGCGCTGCACCCACAGCCAGTTGTCCTCAGCCCTCTGGCAGTGACACCAGGCTCCCCTCTAATCTCAGCACACGGGTGGGTAGAACTCAGCTTTATCACTTAAAAAAAGCCCCCCCCCTCGCTCCCACCTGTGTATAAATCTATGAAATAGGAAAACAATCAAGAAATGCCAGGGAGTGTTTTGTACAAGCTTTATAAAGGGGCTGAACAAAACCCCTGCCAAATCCCACAGGAGCATTTCTGCCCCGACACCAGCATCACCGACAGCAAAACGCAAGGGGACCTGGGGGACCCTGGGGCAAGGAGCAGGCGGGAGAGAAGGGGAAAACTGAAAAAAAATAACAAATAAAGAAATCCACCCTCTCAGGAAGCATTGCAGTGACCAAAACGTGGCCTGAGCCCTGGCTGGCAGCATCTCAGCTGCTCCTTTCCTGCCAGCTGCCCTGACAAGTGCTGTCACCTAAAAACTGAGTGTTAGGTACCAGGAGTGACATCCAGGTCCCCCAGTGAGCAATAAGCACTCCCAGGGGAAGCCAAAAAATTTGGGGAAAAAAAAAACCCAAACATCAAGGAGGGTCCCCACAGTCACATCTGCAGGGACAAGGTTTAGGATTTGGGCTGAGACGCATGGTGGGGAGGAGATGGTAGGATAAGGATGCTGGGGTACTCCATAATTCTTTTCACAGCTCAGACCAGCAAGTGTCATCTCTGTCACCGGAATTCCATGACACCAGCTGGGAATAGCTGCCTTCCCCATGCTCCCTGGCAGTTTTCCTTCCCTGCTTTCTTGCAGGGGTGTGAAGACAAGGTGTCCTACCACCGCTTTTCCAAGGTTAAAGAGGCTCAGTGCAAAGGGCACCGGCCAAGAGTGGGACCAGCACTGAGCACGAGCCCCTCGTGGGTTTTCAGGCAGGTGAGGAACACGTGGGGGTTCGACAGGGACCAGAGGGGTTGGTTCCCTGCTGTCCCCATGGGGAAGTGACAGATGTCCCCACTCCCCTGCCTTGTCCTGGCTCGATGGAGAAAAACAGAAGCCTCCATCCAGGGGCTGCTGGCTCCAAAGGTGCAGCACAAAGGTGGCCCAGCCCCACAGCCCAGGCTCTGCTTCAGCCTCGCTCCTTTGTGGCCAGAACCCTGGAGAAATCAGCAAACGGGAGAAGAGAATTTGGTGAGGGCTCTGTTCAGAAACCAGGGTGTAAGCACAGAAACGGGGGCAAATGCACCCCCCCTTCCCGTACTGGAGGCTGCTGGCTATCTATTTTATATAAATGTATATATAACATTCCTCCTGAAACTGGAAACGTGAGAACCCCTCTGAGGAGCTGCCTCGGTGAGGAGGAGCAGGGTAGAGGAGCCTTCATCCCGTGCCTCGAAGCGATAGCAGGCTCTGCACAGAACGTCCCCACCATAAGTGATTGCCTTTTAGAAACCCGTCCTTGCGGGAAACAGCACTGCTGGCTGCTTCTTAATTAAATGCCACTGTCAAGGGACTCGGTGGCCACGGCAAGAGGTGCTCAGGGCTCTGCCAGATCAGACTCTGCTCTCCCAAACGGGGAGCACGGGCTGCCCGACACCTTGCAGGCAGCTACAGTCTCTGTTTCCAAGGGGGAAATTACCCTGTTTTATCATAAACGATGCTCCAGGCCCTCTGTTTGTAACCTGCTGCCGCCGAATCGCCTCTTCCTCAAAAAACAGACCGTTTCCCTGTGAGTTCTGCTCACAGATGGCAAAAATGCATCACCTCTCCGGAGAGCTGCACCGGTACCTGTGAACTCCCCGTGACCCACCGATACCCCCTGCGCCGGCTGGCCGAGGCGAAACGGGTAAATGGATGAAAAGAATTCCTGCTCTAACTAAAAGGCAGATGTATTTATCTTCCTTCATGGCCTGAACCGTTGCTGGAGGATAATTTCTGTTGCTACAACACGATGCCTGCACAATGTGCCGTGAGGGCCGGAATTGAGTTAGCAGAGCAACTGGCATGTGTTCGGCCAGCTATTAGCTTATAAATCCAGCCTTAAATCTGGAGCCAGGGCTCTGATAGATCTGTCTGCACCTCTCCCTCCAGCCTCTGCTCGGGTCAGCTGCCTGCCAGCACCATCCTTTGCTGATGCTAATTATCGCCCTCGCTGCCGATTCACATCAGACCTCTGCACAGATCCAAAAGGACTGTGTCTAGACCCATTTGAAGTCCCTATTTATTTGCAGTCCAACTGAAATCGCTTGTAGACATATCAAAGAGCGCTAATTTGGTGGGGGTTTGACAGACAACTATATGCAATAAAAGCGGTCTTGAAAAAAAACCTCAAGAAGCTCTCTGGCATTGGCAATAAAGAGATAACTGCTAGGGAGCTCGACTGCAATGTCACTGTAGCTGTGGCATCCCCTTAGGGGCTGGCAGGGTCTGAAACCCTGCCGAGCACATCTGCAAGGAGCTGGGGTGGAAGATGCCCAGGATCACTACCTGTAAGCGGGGTCTGGCTCTGCACCCTCCCCAACACACACACACATCCCACCTTGGACACACACCTGCACCCACACTGTACAGGCACCTACACATAACTTATTCTTCTGTACTGAAGCACCTTTACTCCATGAGGGGAAATACTGGGAAGTTTTTGGCTTTACATCATCTGTTTTTACTCCTGACAGAAACCCTCCGCCCACCTTCGTTGCCCCATGAGCGAAGAGACTCAGCTGAGATGGAGACCAACGTGTCCTCCGGGAACTGTACCGACCCCCAGATGTCCTTCCAGTCTACTCTGTATGCAACCACCTACACCATCATATTCATCCCCGGCCTCCTGGCAAACAGCGCGGCCCTGTGGGTCCTGTGCCGCTTCATCAGCAAGAAGAGCAAAGCCGTCATCTTCATGAT
>JAOTQQ010000063.1:2880611-2890869 GCA_026546715.1 Gallinago undulata | reverse complement strand
CTCTCCTGGAGCCCCTTTAGGGACTGGAAGGGGCTCTAAGGTCTCCCTGGAGCCTTCTCTTCTCCAGGCTGAATCCCCCCAAACTCTCTCAGCCTGTCCTCCCAGCAGAAGTGTTCCACCCCTCTGAGCATCTTCATGGCCTCCTCTGGCCCTTCTCCAACAGGTCCATGTCCTTCTTGTGCTGAGTACTCCAAAGCTGGATGCAATACTCTTCCCAGTGAGCCCCCCAAGAGAGCTCCAGCCCCACAGCCCCTTCCCAAAATTCCATTGCCAGATGGGGAATCTCCCTCAAGCAGACACTACAGCTCCACAGCTCCTCCCCAGCAGGGATGTGGGCAGAAAGACAGGGAACACAGGCAGGGCAGAGGGTAGGCACGTTATGGAAAGTCTCAGTTACCTTAATAATGAACAAATGAGAAATTAGTTGGGGGAAAAAAAAACAACAGAAAGAAATCTTTTTATTTTGTTGTGCCAGTGCCCCACAGTCCTAACCTGTAAAGTCTTGGCTATTTCACTGCTTTTCCCCCCACAGAACAAACATTCACCACCTTTAGTGTCTCGCATTTTGTGTAACCACAGAGATCAGACGGGATGAACGGGATGCACCTGCTCAGATACACTGCAACTGAGTCAAAGAGCTCTCATCCACATTGCCTTCACAGACCCACTGCTAACAAATATATTCCAGCAACCCAAAGTACATCGGGTGTGTGGTGCAGAGGAGATGCTGACTCACAATAGATGTGTCAGGGGAGGGATGCTCTGGCCACTGGTACCCAGGCTGGGACCCCAGAGGTGCCCAGGCAGGGGCTCAGGGTTCACGCTGCATCAGGACAAGGACAGCAAAACACAGGAGAGTCCGAGTATCCCTGACAAAAGCACCTGGTTTCTGTGGGCAGGTGCTACCAAAGAGAAATAAATAGAGAGAAATCTCCACAGTTCGCACAGCAAGAGGCAACATCATCCTTACGGAAGAGGATACAACACCTAATATCTACCAGATATCTACCAGATATGCTTCAAGGAAAAAAAAAAAAAGTCTTTCTCCTCCCCATACATTTTGAAAAATAACTAAAGAGCAATTCTATGCAATGATCATTTATATTTCTACCATTTCTACTATTTCTGTTTTCAGTTAATACTTTTAGTTCTTACTACTAGCAGTTATCTCTGCCAAAACAGAACAGCAGCACTTCAGGTGACACAGAAAACAAGTGGTTACTGGGAGAGCCTGGCACAGGGCACCGCTGCCCTTGCTCTGGTCCCTGAGTCAGCTCCCCTGTCCCCACGTCCCCAGCACAGGGAGGGACAGAGCCACCACCACACTGCCTCTATTTGTGTAACTTCAGCAGGAAACTAGTTTTCTATTTGAAATCACCCCTGTGCACCTTCTCCTTTTATTTTAGGCCACAGAGGGGAAGGAGAAAAAAATAGAAGGGAGGTCCCAGCCAGCAGCACACCCAAGCCTCCCCCTAGGTGGGTAAGTCAGTAGATGACACCAGGGTGGCCAGCACCAGCTGCTGCTCTGCCCACGTCACCCCTGCCACAGGCCTTAGGTGGCTTTTTACAGCATAAATACCAGCCCCCCACCAAACACAGGGTCCCTACATACCTACTGCTCGCCTGGGTCAGCAAGAATGGTCCTTGGTGGGAGGATTAGAGCAGGCTGGTTCTGGGAGGGACAGGAGATGTTGGGCAGCATCCCAGATTCCTTAAGGACCTGAGCTCCAAGAGGGGACCAGGCACGATGCAGCAGCAGAGACAGCACATACAAACAGTGCCCAGCCATGGACTGCTTTCCCCCAATTTGGTTTAAGACCCTCTCCTCTCTCAAGCTGGGTTTTAAGACCTGCTGTGGCTTTGCTTCCTGGGGTAAAACCCACAGGATTTGCTAACGAGGGTCCTAGGTTGACCTGGGTAGTTATAACCACCCTCAGGTGTGGAGCCTGATGATTGATGGAGGGGGTGATGGGCTGTGATGTGGGTTTGGGGCAGAGCCCTACTCTATCTTAGCCCCACAGGTGCTGTGGTTGTAAGGGGCTGCTCCCATGTCCCCAGCTCCTGCGCTTGGTCACACAGATTTATGGCTGCCCTTCATATAGAAAATGCTTCACACGACATGTGCCCGGCTTTAACAAGCGTTAACGAGCCCTGCTTCTAAAGCTGGCAACAAAGCTCACCTGGTGTTTCTGACTCGTTAAGCACACATAAGGAATCTTCACCCAGTGCCCTGACCTGGCTGACCGTGGGGTCTCCTTGGCAAAATACTGGGGGGGGGGGGAACCGTTTTGGGGGACGAAGGAAGCCATGCCTGGGGAGAGTCTCACACCTCCCGCCACAGCCAGCTCCCTTGTGCTGAGGGGAAGCGAGCGCAGAGCATGCGAAACAAAATTTCCTCTTTCTGGAGCTTTTTTTAGCATCCTGCTGGTTTTTTACATAGCACATTTGGCTGAACTTCATAATGTTACTGCTCGGGATTTCCAAAGTGCAGTTTCTCACATCGCGGTGTTTTTACTCCGGCTCTGAGGGCGGCCGTTCTTGCCGTGGCATTTCTGGGTGACCTGGGCGAGCACCCTTGCTGCTCCCCAGCTTTGGCTGGGCTGTCTGGGACCCCTCGTGCTGGGGGTTTGCAGCCCCCAGGAGAGGCAGAAGGTGCTCCGAGCGCATCCCTGCCGCGGGACCAGGCTGGGGGGAGCAGGGGATGGCATTGCAGGAAAGTTGCTGGGTAGTGGAGATGGGGAAACTCAAGGGGGGCAGAAGGAAAAAGGCTTGTGAGCACGTGTGTGTGCCCTGGGCTGTGAACAGACCACACCTTGTCCTTCCCTTTGCGTGTCTCATGGCCCAGCGATGGAGGCAGGGGGGGTTTACCCCACCCCAGGAATGCAGGCAGAGGGAAAGGAGCGTGATTCAGCGTCTCTGACTGGGTGATAGCAGCCCCTGGGCAAGAGATGAGAGGAAAGACAACACTATTAAAAAATATATATATATTTCTTTTAAGTGACTGGAAGGAAGAGCTGGGAGATGAGGATTTAGGGCTTTATCTTGTAAATGCCCCATAGATGGTCCCCAGGCAGGCATAGCAGTGCCCCATCAGAGTCCACAGGAGCAGTGCCAGCTGGACACGTGTATATCTGCAGGATGGGGACACCCGTATGGGTAGTGAGCGATGGCACCGCAAAGTCACCCAAGCTCCCCACTGCTGGTGCTTCAGAGCAAACTTCAGGCACAAAGTTGAGAAATTCTGTGTGAAAAAAAAGTGAAAATCAACCCAAGGCAAAGCTGTGCATCTCCTGAGCAATGTGCTCTAGGTGTTCCTGCTTTAGCAGGGGAGCTGGACTAGATGATCTCTAGAGGTCCCTTCCAACTCTGACGATTCCATGATTCCGTGATCCTCACCTTGCCAGGCCCATTGTCCATGTCCTAGGGGACGGTGCTGGCATCTGGGAAGCCAAGAGGAGAAGAGGAGCTCTCCAGGAGTGAGAGGATGCAGCGGGTCATGGTCGCCCAGTCCTGCTGCCTGGGCACAGCCCAGCCACCTACAACGTTGTGGTTTTGCTCAGACACCCCTGCAGGGACCAGGAGCTGGATGGGTAGCCCAGAGGAGTTTGCTGTAAGAGCAAGGATGGGAACACCTTCACAGGGCCTCAGCATCAGCGTCATGGAAAACCAACATGAAAGAGATCCCTCCCATCCTCTATAAGTACTGGTCCCCACTAAGCACCTCTGAATGCTTTCCCAGTGCAGCCCGCTCTGCCTGTCCCAATACTCAGCGTTTTTTCAAGCCCAGCAAAGCAATTTCTGTCCACTCGGGGAGGATGTACTGGTTTTGGCCAACTGGCTTGGCTTGATCCCAGTACAGAGGAGAAGGGAGGAGCCCACCCAAAATGGGTGCCACTGACAGGAAGCCAGGGTTAATCAGATGCTAAAGGCGAGCTCTGAAAGCTCTGAAGCCCCAGGGAATGACAGGTACTGCCAAAAACCAGCCCCATCCACTGCCCTCTCCCAGTTACTTGTGCCAATCAAGCTCCAGCAAGTAGAAACTGAAGCCCTGGGCCCAAGGTACCCACCAGTGATAAAACCTAACGAGTAGGTGAGCACCCATTAGTTTTCCTGCATGACGAAGAGATTACTCATGTTTCTAGAATTAGTCGTGCGGGTTTGTGCATTGAAAGTCAGGCAGAAAATTAATAAAAGAATTGGAGAGTCTTTGAAAAGCAGGCTAATTATCTCTATGGTTTATTAATTATAGCTTCTGAAGTTTAATGGGATTATTTCACGAGCCATTTTGCTCAACTAGTTATGTTAAAAGCTGGCTCCCTGGAAGAAACGAAGACATCTCAGCCTCATTGGACTCATTACTCAATGGTATGCAAGAGAAACTACACAAATAGACACAGAAAAGCTCCCCAACTCCCCCGAAATGTTTCCTTTTGTAGAAGATTTTCTGTTTCCACCCAAAGCAACTTCAAAGTTTCAGTGCAATCACATGGGCAAGTGTTGAATATCGGCTTCATTAATAAATACTCACGTTTTAACACCTATACCTCAAAGCGCAGGAAAAAACAATAGAGATTGCAGCAGGATATAATTTTGCCTTTATAAATGTGCCTTTGGCATCTTGCTTGGTACCTACAAACTTTTCCCCCTTAGACCTGTAGGTTAATTCCTCACCCTGAAGCAAAAGAGAGAGAGTTTAGACAGAGATCTGAATTTCCTCTGTATTTATCAGATCTGGGGTTGGTTTTGTTTTTTTGCTTATTTTTCTTTTTTTTTTTTTCTGAGAGATTCAGAGAATATCAGCTGCTTACCATGATAACAATTTTAAAATAAAGCCCACCTACAGTCACCTTAGTGATGATAACTGGTATTTCCAACAGCCAGAGCAGTCGTATGTGCAAGACGTGTAAGAGAAAGGCTTAGAAATAGCAGCTGTGAGAAAGTCAAATTTAATATAATGCAAGTAGTTCTTCAGAAAAGGAGAAAAAAAAGGGTTTAACAAGTGGGCTGTTTGTCCCTCTGCATGCAAGGATGCTTTATATTCTATTTATGAAAGATAAAGGAAAAAGTTGACCTTGGTTCGGTGAAAACCACCGACTTGGGAGTTCCACTCCGTGCTGTGGCTGCAGTGGCTGCACTGGTGGAAAATATTAACTTCTCAGGCGTGTGTGTCGGGGTCATTTACATAAGGAGCTGATTCTGTTCTGTCTTCTCAGGCATCTATAGCCGTGGTGCGGGTGGGAGGTTTCTGAAGGGCTTTTCCTGAGGAGACCTGGGAGCGTTAAACTCACGAGTGCTGTGTGAGGTGAGAGCATCCCTCTGGCCGCAGCGAGGAGGGATGCGAGGAGGGATGCAGGCACGGCGCTCCCCTGGGCTGGGCACGGGGTGACCAACACCAGCGCGGCCAAAGGGACCTTCGGCTGGAAAAGCTGGAGCTGAGAAAGAGGGAGCTGCAGAGGTACCAAGCTGGCCAGGGGTCTAGAGAACAAGTCATACAAGGAGAGGCTGAGGGAACTGGGCAGGTTTAGTTTGGAGAAGAGGAGGCTGAGGGGAGACCTCATTGCCCTTTACAGCTACCTGAAAGGAGGTTGTAGAGAGGTGGAGGGTTGGCCTCTTCCCCCAAGGCAATAAGGACAGGAGCAGAGGAAATGGTCTGAAGTTGGGGCAGGGAAGATTTAGATTAGGTATTAGGAAGAATTACTTTACTGAAAGAGTGGTCAGGCACTGGAACAGCCTGCCCAGGGAGGTGGTGGAGTCACCATCCCTGGAGGTATTCAAGAAACATGTAGATGTGGCACTTCAGGGCATGCTCTAGTGGCCAAGACTGTGGGGGTCTTTTGTGTGTGTATGGTTGGACTCGGTGATCTCAGAGGTCCTTTCCAACCATTAGGATTCTGTGATTCTGTCAGAAACCTGGGAGCAAGTTAAATACACCCTGCAGCCAGGGGTGACCTGTGCTTGGTGGTAGAGCACAGCAGGCTCTGTGACAGCAACTAAACACATTTTCTATTAATTCCTTAGTGGGTTTTCACCCTCACTGGGTGAGGGATAGCACTTGTTAGGTGGGAGAAGAGCTGACCACCGCAGATGCCAATAGGTTTCTGCTAGAGATGCTCCTACCGGGCAAGTTTGCCCATACCTTCTGCTTTGTAAGACCCGTGTCTCCCCACAGTGTGATAACTGCACCTCTCTGTCTTTCAGCCACGTCAGTTGTCAAACTCCTGTGCTGAGAGAAGTGGCTAAAATGCCACCTGAAAGGTGACAGAGTTGCAGCTCCGGTGATGAACATCGACTGCTTCGGCACCCAACAATGCATTTCTAGGTGCAGATGCCCTCCCCATCAATCCTACAAGCCACCAGAGTGAGGTCTGGTAACTTCTGACAAAGAGCATGAGCAAAGCACACGAGCAGGACTTTAAATAACCCCCACACCCCATAAAAAAGCTCCTCCCCAGAGTGGACATGACAATCTGGTAACCAAAGCCTCCCACACGGATGCCAGGGCTGAACCTTTCCATTTAAGCCCCAACCCCCTGAGGAGAACGTGGCTGCAGGACGCGAGTGAGGAACATGTTATCATGCCAGGGCTGAGCTCAGATCTGGAGCACAACCATGATGAACGGTTCGACCTGCAACGAGACAGACCTCAAAACCTACTACGCAGTTACTTACACTTTCATCCTGATCCCTGGACTAATAGGAAACACATTAGCTTTGTGGGTCTTTTACGGGTACATGAAAGAGACTAAAAGGGCTGTAATATTTATGATCAATTTAGCCATTGCCGACTTATCGCAAGTTTTGTCCTTGCCCCTGAGGATTTTCTACTACTTGACCGGGACGTGGGGATTCGGAAGAGGTCTCTGCTTGTTCTGCTTCTACCTGAAGTACGTCAATATGTACGCAAGCATCTACTTCTTGGTTTGCATCAGCGTAAGACGCTATTTGTTTCTGATGCACCCCTTCAAATTCAGTGACTGCAATCGCATCTGCGACGTGTATATCAGCATCATTGGGTGGGTCGTGGTCTGCATTGGCTGTTTGCCTTTCGCGCTTCTCAGACTTGACAATACTAATGAAACATGTTTTGTGGATCTCCCCGTAAAGAACATTGGCATTCCCACCTCCATTGCAATGATGACGATAGGTGAATTGGTGGGGTTTGTAACACCCCTACTTATCATCCTATACTGCTCCTGGAAGACTATCTTATCACTAAAAGAAAAAAACTCTGCTTCACATGGCCTCGGAGAGAAAAAAAAGGCTTTAAAGATGATCCTCACCTGTGCTTTGGTATTTCTGATTTGCTTTGCACCTTATCACATCAGCTTTCCACTGGATTTCTTTGTCAAAACCAATACGATTAAAAACAGGTGCGTCCAGAAGGTGATCTCGGTGTTTCACGTTGTAGCTTTGTGCCTTGCCAGCTTGAACTCCTGCGTGGACCCGGTCATCTACTACTTTACTACAGAGGAGTTCAGGAGACGCCTTTCCAGGCAGGATTTGCAGGATAGCATCCAGCTTCACAACCTCAGGAAACACTCCAGAGACGTTCTCAGGGAGGACACCATAGACTACTAGCGCTGAACTTCTCCCAACAGTTGCCAAGACTTCAAATGTTCACTATATTTGGAGTTTTGGCCCATTTTTTTTTCCCCCGGGACACTGAGAGCAACAACTCAAACAAGCTTATGCTGATTTTAGTGAGGGTTCAAGATAAACCAAAGGAAAAAAAAGAAAAAAAACCAAACCTGACTGAAAATATTTTGATTTTATACTTTGGTTGCAAATTTTCTCTGAATACAAATAACACTGTGTAATTCCCACAGGCCCTACTTCTAAGCTGGGCAGCCAGGAGCAGGTAGCTTTGGCAGTAGGAGGAGGACACAGACCCATGGTGAGAAGTGATACTGTGCTCTGTTGTCACTGGTGGGGCCGTTTCCTGGTCACCTTGGCCACGTCCTGAAGCACCTTGGCTTCAGAAAGAGGCAGCAAAGATTTTGGAATCTGGTTACACAGAAAGAATTTGATCATAAAAATTAGTAGATGACACAGTATTATATATTTCTGAAGCAAAAGACAATCCAGCAGTGACTAATTTCTATGGAGATCACCAAGAGCTTGCCTCAAGCCATGTTGACCACAGAGCAAAGAGCATAAGGTGGCCTCAAAGGACTTGCCGTGTAAATAATTAACCAAATCTCCATATTGGGGTGGAGCAAAGGCCATATCCCTGAATCACAAAGTCACTGAAGTGTTCAGACACTATTTTTCTGCCACCAGTTCCCATTTCTGGCTTGAAATAATATCGTTGCCTCAGATAGGCTTTAACCACGGGGCTCTGCTTTGAGGGTATTTATTCAGGCTGGATTTCCCTCAAGCCTTCCGGGTCCTGTTTTCAAAGATGGAGCAAATTATTTCCCTTTCACTTATAACTGACCCTGCGCCATCACATCTACTCTTAGTTAACAGCAGCATGATTAAAACAGAGCCAGAGGAACCAAACCTTTCTAAAGTTTACTACAATGGGAACTGAACTCTCTATAAGCAGAGTCAAAGGTGCCACCCAACAGTCTATGAGAGATTTTAAAGAAAGGCTCAAATGTGGATGTATTTTTAAGAATAATTTCTTTGAAATCAAACAACAGAAGTTTTGAGCTTTACTGGTATTTCGTTTGCACCTTCTTGTAAAATTTATTTTTCTGTGAACATTTGAAATGTTACATTTCGAAGTGTAAAAAAACTGTGACAGTACTAGGTTTTATTTAATGCAAATGTTGTTTTATAGATTTAATTTATAAAAAATATATATATATTTTGTAGAAAAACCTATGTGAATCCCAGAGAGTGTTGGAACACACAGACTTTTTTTCTTTTTTAAGAGCTCTTCTATATAATAAAACAAAACTCCATCACCTCATCCCTAGAGGAATCTGAGAAAGTGTGTCTGTACCTGAGCGTGGTGGCTGAGTAAGCATTGCTAATTCATGGAAACCATGAAGCACACTGTAATTAGCTCATAGCAAGGAAAAAAAAAATAAAATAAATTATTTCCTGGTGTATATGATAAAAAAATCCTTTAAAAAATAATTTAAAGTAATTCTTGGACCATTCTCCTCTTTGTATCCGCCTGTATCACCAAGTACAGGCTTGTGTGGACCAACACGTGGCAGCACTTGGATCCCTGACACCTCTCGAGCACCTGTAGAATATTTTAGATGCCTTTTCAAAATTGTCTTAACCTCCTTATTGCACGGGGGAGAAAATCAAAACGCTGGCTTACCAAGGGTCAAAAGACACTGCTGCAGATGGTCACAACTCCTCTGCCCCCAAGACAACATGAATTCCTATAGCCAGAGACCAGCACAAGCCCATCACCGTCCTTTCTGGCCACTGCTCCCCATCTCTGGGCACGTGGGAGGGGAGCAGGATGGCCCTATACAACCCCCCTCTCCCCAGAGCTACTTTTAGCTTCTGAGAGGAAAAGATGTTACACAAAGTGGTGTCAGAAGTTCAGAAATTGTTCAATGAGAAAAACCTCAAGAAGCTACAGTTTTCCCCCCTAGAAAACAGCGTGGGTGAGACACGAGCTGTTTCCCCTGCTGCCACAGCAGCCGGGTTTATTCGTATCAGTATTAACGGTCTCTTTTTACAGGAAGTCGGGGGTAATTGTGGCAGTAGCTCACATGAGCCGAATTCAGGAGAAACCTGCCTGCCCTCCCCCTGCCACAGCAACTCAGCTCCAGGTGGGGTTTGCTTGGGCCACGTTCTCCATTGCAGAGGTCTCACAAGCCCTTGGCTGATCATAGAATCACAGAACTGAGTTTGGGTTGGGTTGGAAGAGACCTTAAAGATCATCCAGTTTCAACTCCCTGTCACGGGCAGGGACACCTCTTCACCAGACCAGGTTGCTCAAAGCCCCATCCAACCTGGACTTGAAGACAGGTCTTGTTGCCACAGACCTCTGGAGAATCAAGGTATTACTTAGATTAACAGAAGGTGTATTTTCATGGCCTGTTGATGGCTTGGGATCATGACAGCAGACCACGCTGGAGCCCTGGAGCAATCGTAGGGATGGCACATGGCACACAGGAGGTTTGGAGAAAACAAGTAGAATCATAGAATCATAGAATTATCTGGGCTGGAAGGGAACTCCAAAGGCCATCTAGTCTGACCCCCACACACAGTCAGCAGGGACACCCCCAACTAGACCAGGTTGCCCAGGGCCTCGTCCAGCCTCACCTTGAATGTCTCCAGGGAA
>JAOTQQ010000063.1:2844842-2880511 GCA_026546715.1 Gallinago undulata | reverse complement strand
GGCCTTCTGGGCTGCAAGTGCCCACTGCCTGCTCATGGCCAGCTTCTCCTCCACCAGCACCCCCAAGTCCCTTTCCTCAGGGCTGCTTTCTCATTCCTCAGTCTGTATTGATACCCAGGATTGTTCCAGCCCAGGTGCAGAACCCTGTACTTGCTCCCACTGCATCAGCAGAGAGCAATTACTGTTTGATCCCTTTTCTTGCCCAGCTTCAAGCTCTGTGCCAGGGAGGATCCCATTCTTCAGCTGGACATTTCTCAGCTCTGGCTTTAGTTTTCCACTAGCCTGGTCGAAGCCAGCAGAAGCCGATATTCCCGCAGAAGTCTTTTCTCCAGAAAACCTTCTGAGTAATAAATTCAGTCTGCAGCACTGGACTGGGAACCCGAATGCAAATCTAACAGCAAAAAAACACCCCAAAACATCCCCTTTGTTCTGCATGAAGTATTTCCTCTGGTTGCTCAAGAAGCAGCTCTTCCCTGAAAAGGTTGTTACTGCTGAGAAGCAAAGCACAGAGGTCTCGGCTAAAAACATCACCAGGCAGACTCCGTGCTGAAGTGACAAGTGGCTTTTTAACACAGAGTGAGGTTTAATTTGTGCTAGCCCAAAAGAAAAGGTATTGTGGCAACAGCGCAGAACCGGGGAAGGTCCCTGGGGATGCTTGGCGACCTTAAGCTGTCCAGAAGCAGCATCAAGGTTTTGGGGGAAGTCTTATTTGTACATGACATGAGGTGAATGAAGATGGGATGGTTCTGGGTGGAAGCAGAGCTCTTGGCATGTTTCCGACGGCCGCATGTCACAGCAGCCCCCCGTTTCCATCAACTCCCACACATCCACACGCCTCCGAACCCACGCGCCACGGAAAGCGCCGGCACCGCTTGCAGCAGCTGCAGCCGATTTCATCACACTTCGAGGCCCCGCTTCTCACAGCTTCCTTTGTGTCATTGTCACCGTGAGAAGAGGCGTGAGGGGGGGGGTTATTTTTTTGGTTTTGGCATGTTCAGACTTAAAACTGTACTCACAAGCGAAGGCTTCTGCAGAAGCGGGAGCGAGCACCTACCCCCCTTCCCCATTCTTCTCTTTATACCTTCACAAGATGGTTGCGTTGGGCCACATTAGAGACCACTAAAGCAGTCATGGAAAGCTTTTTTCCAACCCTCTTGACCAACATACACCAAAACCCACCAATCCCTTAAGCCTGGTAGCAATGAATTCCCTCTTTTAATCACATTGCTCAGAATCATGTGGCTGTTGCTGTGAGCTGGGCACCTGACAACATCTTTCGGTGTCCCTTCCTCTTGCACCATGAGCCACCGGTTCCCTTTTCACCTCCTCTGCACGACTCGCACTTCGGCGGAGGCAAGGTCTCACCCTAGCTCAGGACCCTCAGGTGGGAGCAGGGCCACGTGGTGATGGCCACGACGTAGGTCCTCCAACATTTCCAGTGTCCTCTTCATCTCCTCTGCCATCACCAGCCCATCAGCTGTCCACATAACTCAAAAGATCTCTTCATGAAAAGAGATGTTTTACAGCTCCTCTTACCTAAGCACAGTTTTTGTTCCCCTGTGCATGTCTTTTCTTTTATCAGCGCTAGATTTTATCTGCTATTTTGTCACCTGGTTGCTCAACATTCCGAGAAGACTCCCCATTTCTCTGTAGCCACTGTTAGATTTCCCTGCTCTGGTTCAGGCTGCACCAGCAGCAAATTTTCACACTTTTAACTTCAGCGTTTACTTCCTTGTTAAAGACTAAAAAATAATATCATTCCCAGCACCACAAAAACAGCTTGTTGGCCATAAAGGCACACAGCATCAAACACAGCGCTGCTGGACACCGCTCCCCAGACCTCAATAACTAAAAATAAATACAACCACAGCGAGTGACACAGATACAAGTCAACCTCATCTCTTTTTTTTGTACAAAGACAAAAAAAACCCCACCATCTTGTCAGATGATAAATACCCTGACAAAAACAGAGCAGATAAGCTGGGCCTGTTTGGACAGTGCCTGGTTCATGCTGCCAGACAAATCAGGGCAAAGGAGCTCCATCCAGCATTTGGGCTGATAAATGGAGCTCTGTGTAAATTTGATCAATATGATATACATTAGTGGTCAAAAGATCTGATTTTGAAAAAAGATCCAGTTACTTAAAGCCATCAAGAGCACAATAACAGTAATAAAACCCCAAAACACACCTGCAACAGCTGTTTTGGTACCACTACTCGCTGTTGTAATGAGTTTGTTGGGAACAGCAATTACCATTGGATCAACCTGTTTCACTCACCCTTCTCTCTAACGCAGTGATTCACACTTCAGAATCTACCCGCAAGGATAACACTGCTGAAACAAATAAATACAGGAAGACTCTCAATTTCTTCAAATTAAAAGAAAAGTATGACACAAAGGAGAGTATTTGGGAAACTTGGGGTGAAAACAAGACATTCCAGTTGAAAAGAGCAGTCAGAGGAACAGGGATCTTTGTTTTGCTTTTCACCAGTTTTTCCCTCCAGTGTTTCTTTAGTGCTTTCTGCTCTATTACACACTTATCCCTAGTTTCTCAATGTCAACAAGCTACCCCAAAACCTTTTTATTTTTCTCATATTTTTTTCCGTCATTCCTTATTTTCTGAGATTGAACTCCATGCAAGGACTCCTCCTTAATTTCCATTAATGAAAATGCTGACCTCAGGAGGAAACAGGGATGGACACCATCATATTTTTGGATTAGCTCAGCTGATGTGAGGAGGTGGCCTTGGTGCAGCCTCCTAAAGGCTCAACCCTTCTCCAAGGGTCTGATCCAGCAGAGCCAGGGCAAGCACAGGAAAGAAGCAATAGAAATGTTCTCTCATGCTTCTTCCAGTAGCTACAAGGAGAATGACCCCATGGCTTGGTGGCCCAACAGGCTCCTAAGCATTACACAGCATTTAGGAATAATGTCCAGCTGTAACAGAGACTGCTTTTGGGCATCAATATATCTTCTTTCAGGATTGTCATCATCCTCTTCCTCAGAGAGAAACTCTCAGCCAGAAACCTGACGCAGGATCAGGCACGTCCATCTGATATACTATGGGCTAGATTAATTGTTTCTAATGATTCAGCATCACCTGAATCTCTCCAGGAGGAGCATACCCTGGTCTTAAAACATGGGGAAGGGATAATGCTCTCACTGCCCCACCTTGGAAGTACAGTCCTTGCCTAAAAAGGAAGGAAAATGGTTAAAATTCCTCCTTAATTTAAGAGGGAATTTGAAACCCTGTTTCCCCTCACTAGGAAAAAGCCCCTAGCTAGCCTGTACAAGGACAGTCTCTGCTCCTCCACCAAAGCAGTGGGAGAAAACAGAAAAGATCACAGCCCAGTAGCCTGGTCCCGTGTACAGAGAACAAACGTAAACATGACTTTTGGTGGTTAGTGTTGTCTCCTCAAAGGGGAAGACCTGGGGGCTTGTTCCTGCTTCCAGCTCTATTTCTGTACCTTATGTCAAACCAACATGGGATACGCTCCGTGAACATCACCAGCTGCTGGCAGGGTTTAGATGGGTTTTTCGGTGGCAGTTAGAGCTCCATTTTAAAAGATCTCCATCCTGTCTATGTGTGGATGATGACGGAGCGTCATCAACAGCTACCTCTAAGAAAGTGGGTCCAGCAACATGCCCAGATGTGTCCAGAGCCTGTTTCAGCATGAGTTTGAACTCAAAAAAAGTTCTCAGCTCAACTTAGAGCCAGTGCTCGCTCTGGGCATACACAGAGGTCCCAATATAAAGGGAGGGGGAAAAGGAAGCCTCTCAGAGGTTAGGTACTTCCACAGTCAGCAAGTGGCTGAGCTGCAATCATCAAGATCGTATTTTTTGATACCAGTCTGCTCAAGTTTCCTTCCACCTCTGTTTCTTCCTTCCCCTCCCCCCCAAACCTAGAATTCAGGGGAAAAAAAGAAAACCGCAAAAGAAACAGAACAACCAAAGGTAGGATGAAAACAAATGACATAATGATTCTCACAATGTATTTGTCAGAATTGGCAAATCTCTGAACTCATTTTCCCAGTGGGCTCAACGGTGATTTAAGAAGGGAATATCCTGGTGGGGCTCCCGCTAAGCAAAGGTCATGGCTCTTACCAACTCCAACATGCAGCCGCCAGTGGTCTGCTCCAACAACCCATGGCCAGCTCTGCCTCCCTGCTTGCCCTCCCAGGAATCCCAAGGGGAAAAAAACCCTGTATTTTAAAATCAAAAATCCACCCGAACTCCTGTCTTGGCTGAGTAGTTACTCTGATCTGCTGTCAGCAGGTTTATCAGTCCTGTGATTCAGTGCCATTATCTTGCACAAACTCCACTATTACATGACATAATTGTTATTTAAAGAAATGGTAACTCCTTGTGGTCAGACAGAGGTCTACGCAGCTCGAGAGAAAGTTCCCAGGAGACCTACGTAAAACAGAAGCTAAAACTCATACAGCTTTGGGTTTCTAGTTTAATGAGAGGTTTCTCATTTGAGTTAATGCTAACCATCAAAGCCTCACATCCCAGCCTGTTCCTGTTGGTTAACAGTCTATAAAACCCAAAGCAGCACCATCACAAGCCCAAATACACCAGTGTGATGCTGTTCTGTGGGTTCCTTCACCCAAAGTTTCTCCCTCTGGGTTCATTTGCTGTGACTGACCCATCCCAGGTATCTCCCACGGGACACCAAACCCCTGGTGGCATCTAGCTCTTTAGTTGTTTCCTGGTTTGGTGGGATCTTCTACAGCAGCCACCAGCTAGGGACAGGGCCATGTTCTCCCTATAGGACAGCAAAGGAGATATTTACCCTCCAGCCCCCCGTTATGTTACACTCAAAGAAAGCCACGGGCTACGAGAGGCTCCAGGGGACACACTGACTGCAGGATGGGCGTGTCCTTGGAAAATATTGCTACAAATCCCAGGAAATCTCTCACAACCAAGAAAGCTGAGCAGTTCCCTTTTACCAGTAAAAGGAATGTGGCGCAGTGTCCCCAGGGAGTAGATCACCCCTCCACATCTCTGCCCCTGGGTGCTGTCCCCACCGGGGCCAGAGGCACCACGCTGTATTTCTGCCCATCACATGGTGGGGATGGAACCCACGGAGCTGCCACGGATGGGGAAGCTGGATGGTTTGGTGTGGGGCAAATAATCCCACTGCTCACTGGGATACAAGACAGCTCCAAACAACTGCCTGGCTTCCCATGGATCTGCAGCCCTTTGCAGCCACTTAACGTGGGCAAAGTGCTTCTTTTTAAGGTCTTCTCCCATCACCCAAGAGCTTTTTATTTGGCAATTGGTCAGAATCCGCAAGCTCATAAGGGAAGGGATATGCCACAAGGCATAAGGGAAGATTGTTTCTGGACACAAAAATCCCTTTGGAGATACAGCTGCTGCCCAGGTGGCACTGCCAGCACTCAACGGCACAGCACTAAAGCCAACTTCACCCCAGACTGAAAAGATACAAAAAAACCTGACAGCAAACAATAGAAATAAGTAGGTGGAATATGGCACACAAGCACTGAACTAAACACTGAACTAAATAGAAGAAATCCCAGATTCAAGCCCCACTGCTGACTTTGTTACTGATGGGGTTTGCCCTCAGATGTCTGTTCGGCTAAAATGCAAGAGACACGCACTTCTGAAGCTTACTCTGCATCGTATTTGGCAACTGGAAGGTAATCCTATAGTGGGATCAAGGCCAGGTCTAAGACCAACACTGGGCCACCCCACGTGCAGGCTCTCCACAGCTCAGTGCCGAGCCCCCAGGGGTTGGTGGTCAGTATTTGCAAGGGCCTCATGAGGAGGAGTTTGTATTGAACAAAGGAGCCCCTGGTAGAAGTACCAGATGGGTGACCACAACACTGCGAGTTCAAAAGCAAAGCATGAATGAAAAAGCAATGCCACAAGGCTGAGATTTTACAGGTTTGAAGAACATACTCATGTTCCTCAGCAGAACCACCACCAGTATAACCACTTCTGTGAGGAACAGTGAGAGAGAGCAACAGGACAAACCAGGTCACCTCCAACCATCTCCCCTACAAGAGGGTGATGCCTTTCAGGAGAAGATCGAGGCCTGGCCTCAGAGCACAGGCACCAACTCACCTGAACATCACTGTTCTGCTATAGATCCTAGCTCTGCAGCGAGGACCCATCTTTTCTTTGTAGCACTGGAGTTTTTGGGCTAGTGGGTTTTGTATGGTTGTTTGTTTCAGGAAAAAAAAAAAAAAAGTAAATTAAAACAATGAAAATACAGCAGAGGAAGAAAATTAAGTGATGCTGAGAAAGCAAAAAGAAGAGTTTTATAGAGGGAAACTACTAGCTCCATTAAAAAATAACAAATATTGTGAGCCTGCAAATAGATACTGCAGATATCAAGTGTATCTACAAATAGGATATTTATAAACACAGAAGTTGTTGAGATCTAGAGTACACTTCTTTCTCTTATACTCAAGGCACTCAGCCAAAAACCTTGTTTTCCCTCCAGTTAGTATGAGTCATTTCCCTACTGAAAAATCAAGGGTCTTAATCTACAGTGAAACCAGGGCCTCAGAAATACCCCAGCAGTCAGCAGTTCTAGGTGCACACTCTCCCCAACCCATACACACATCTACTTCCGAACCTCCACCCAAGCAAGCTTTTCCTGTAGAAAACACTTCCAGTCAGTCAGTAACGTGAGGAGACTGTGGTTTTGGGGTGTCATTGCTACTTCTCAGCCATCCAGGTGTCCACCTGACTCAGGGGTGGCTGTGAATCGTCAAGAGCAGTAACACTGGAGCTTTGAGGAGAGCAAAAAGGACTCAAGACATCCAGGAAAGCAGCTGGCTCTGCAGCACAGATGTACAAGATAAGCAGAAATGCTCTCGTTTCTTTTCAGATTAGAACCTTAACTAAGAAGCCAGCAGTTGTAGCTCAGCTCCAGCACGAGCAGGGATGTGCTGTGGTTTACTTTGTATGAAAGTCTGATCCCACCCTCCTCCTCCCATTTTTTAAACAAAAAAAAAAAAGTGAGTTGAGGAGGCAAAGCCATAACTGCTTCCAACTTGACACTGGACGATAAGGCACACTGGTAAGGGGAGGGCAGCCCAAGTTCTTGTAGCTTCTACATCCCTCTCATTTTTCTAAGCATTAAGGATTAACCAGTGAAAGGGGCTAAGAACGTGTGACAAAGAAGCTACGACCACCATGTGCAGAGAGAGCAAAGTACTACATTACTTACTGTCAAGTGAGACTGTGCAGTTACCATTGACATCACCACCCCACAGAACCAAAAAGCCCTACGCAGACCCTCCCTTCCATGGGATTTTTGATCTTGGATCTATTCCCGATGAATCCCACATGCCGGTGCTCTCATTCCAGAATAAAAGCACCTGATTCCCCTCCAACAAAGGATTAGGTTTGGAGGAAGGAAGCTCCTTGTTCCAAAATCAGGTGTCAATACACAGGCTTGACCCAGAGCAGCTTCAAACATCAACAAGGCCTAAAAAGGAACCGCTCCTGAGAACCTGAAAGCTTCTGTAACACACTATGTCTACATCCACTATCAGAATGATTTAAGACAGTAAATTCACTTTCACATTTGTCAACGTGGAACTCCGAGGTGTCACAGTACAGAAAGAGAGAAAATAGGCTTAAGTAAACAAAATAGTTGAACTATAAGAAATAATTCCCTTTGGAGGTAGAGTGCTAGGTGGAGAGTCCTTAATTATTCTCAAGGCAGGCAATACACCCATTCATATTGCCTAGGTAATACCACAATATATACGTATAATGAATAAATAATTTTAATGAAATAATGTGACTGTAATTACACATATCATAATTATTTTGGTTGCAGTCTCGAAGCTTCAATCAGTGCTAGCATTTGGGCTCTGTGCCACAGCTGGCAGCCAAGCCATCCCCCACACGGCTCAAAATTAGGACAGTCAAAGCAGCTTTAATCCTTCCAGGCCTGACCTGGAGCTCAGCCTTTCCCAGAGCAGCAATTCAGCCACACGGCCGGCTGCAGCACCACTGCAGAGGCTTTGTGTGCACTGCGTTTATCTGACCCCACAAATATTCTCTTCTGCTCTAGATTTTTAGTTTGGGGCACGTTAGAAGGCGGTGAGATGAAATGCAACACATTGGGCAAGGGGTTGGGCAGAGGAAGCTGCCTTGAGTTAAACACCATAATATTTTCTTTTGTTCTAGCCTTCCCAAGTACTTCAGAGGAGACCAAGAAGCAAAATCATCCACCTACAAAATCTAAAGCTGGCAGGTGCTCGCTCATTAACAAGAGGACCTTGTAATTCATCCCCCCCCGCTGAGGGCAGAGCTGAAGCAGCTGGGGAAGAACCAGCCCCACACACAGGAGCAATGTCAACCAGAATTTTTCTCAGGAAAATTCAGATCTGATTTCAGCGCTCTGATATTTCTGCCATCACTCACCATCAGCTCTGCTGAGCACATCTGAGTTCTAGGTAGCTTTCCCCCACAATGCCAAGAACTAATGATGTCCACAGAAGTCTGTCCAGTCTTGCTGAAGTCCTCCAGGCATCTACACACACACTGTGACTTGGGCTGTGAGGTGAGTTTTTCCCTACCACACTAAGTATAGCTGTGCTGCAACAGTCCACAGGGTAGAGTTGAGCCTATTGTGAAAAACATCTCACTTTTAGACAACTAGTTTATCAAGTCTGAGGTGCTAAAGCTTGATTTCATAGCAGGTTGAGGCCTTGGTATGTCTTTCAAAGGTCTCCAATGCTGTCCCCATTTCTTCTTCCCTGTATCTTCATCACGATATACATATATGTGAAAAAAAGCAGTTTAAATCCTATAAATTTTTACCAAGTCAGGCTGGAGAAAACTCTGCAGTTCTAGTGTAGATTAGCACCTACTCTAATGGAAGTGTCTGTCACCACCACCACACCAGCCCACATCTTACCAGTCACACTCAGACAGAAAGCTATCAGGCTTCTGCAAAGGTCAATGGCATTTCCTCCAAGTAACAAATTGAAATTTGTTCTAAATAGTGATTAGATTTTTCTATGATTAGAGTACTTAAAATTAAAAATAGGACAACAAACCCTCACATGTAATGCTGGAAGAAGAATCATCCAAAGCACAAGCACTGGATTGTCAGTTCAACATTCATAAAGGTGTTTAAAACTTACATCTAAGTAAGTTGCATCAGAAAAATTACATACAAACAAGCATAAAGCTAAATTGTCAATAAGCAAGTGCAGAGGTGTTGCTGATTGTCACACGGGTTGCTTTTTCAGCAAACACAACTGTAAACAGAAGCTACTACAGTAAATAAGTTTGCATTTGCATCTTGGTCATGCAATCCCTTCAGTTACTGCACCCACACCTAAAGCACAGTCTGACTCAGCTATTTAATAGGGTTTTACCCAGGTTACAGCTGTATTATTCAAATGTTCTTTACGATAGATAAAAGCTAAGCAAAGACCACCTAGAGGAAGCTTCCATCAAACCATTTTTAGGTTTAATTTTGGCAAAATACCTGAAAGCCTGTATCTTAGAATAAATATACCAAGTTTTTATCAGTTGGGCACACTTTATGCCCGAGCGCTTGCTGACTCTGCCATCTACTGGTGCAAAGAACGACTCCTGCTTCCTACAGACCAGCTGAGCACAGGAGCTCTCCAAACTGACAAGACAGCATTTAGAAGACCCCAAGAATATTGGATGTTTTCATACAAGCAACCTTAAAACAGCAGTGCTTCAATTTCACTGCTCTCCCCCAGCATGAAGTGCTTAGGGCCAGGTTGTAAGTCTCTCACATCCCATGCACAACCAAAACTCCAGCTATTTTCTCAACACAAGAGCACCAAGCAGGTAAGAACAATTCGTCCCTTTGAGTATGCTGGCTTACTGCCTGGAACATCTAATAAGCTCTTAAGGAACCAACTTAATTACTTTTAAAATCTTTACCAGACAAAGGTGAGAGGAACTGTTTCAGGCCTATCTGGAAACACAGCTGGTGTTCCTGTTACGTGGCTCCCGGAGAGCCACACTCAAAGTTGGAAGGAAAACCTTCAATTTTCTGTTTTCAGTGAAGTCAAACCTCAAGATGCTTTTTGCTCTCTGCAACTAACACATTTCCAAACCCTTCTACTCAAGACTACCAAAAGTAGACAGCCAGCCCACCCTCGTTATCCTCTCAGACAATCTGGAGGAGGAGGAAGTCACCACGACAGTAACTTACTTGGGTTCTCACACCCAAACACACAGCAAGTCTGCAGCAGAAACCTGTCAATGTGGCTACTTTCCCCAGTATCACATACCCATTTCACAAAGGCATACCTGACTCCCAGTGACAATAATTAGGGCTTTCCACAGCGTTCTACTCCAATAAAGTACATAATGAAGTATTATCCCTACACTTATTGTTTCAGAGCCAAGCAAACCAAAGCTCCAGTTTGGGGGCACATCCTCTGCCTCATCATGCTCCTCAGAAGAGCTGCATTAACTTTCCAAGACACAGCAGCAGAATTCCCTGCTCACTCCCTCGTTCTCAGCAGAGAAAGCCTGCTTACTCTTCTACTGCCACTTGTATAATCCAAGTTATTCTCCAGGAAAGTCAGAAGGGTTCAAGACACATTTGGCTTTTTGAGCAACCAGTCACAGGAATCTCGCTGCAGCATTTTCATAGGTCTGAGCTTAAAGCAAAGCTCCAGGGTGAACACTGAGAGGTGCTACAACAAGCCACTGATTACCCCTCTGCTGTCTTGGTGTATTATAATAACCTAAAAAGGCTACTCATTAGCATGGCCACAAATACACAGAGACAAGCATGCCTTTAATCACCAGCTTCATCAACACCAATACCCAAATGAATGAATTATGGAGTGCATCCTTCCTTTTCTATACACAACTGACAGTTACTGCCCCTGTGCTTAGTGAATTCCACTTAAAGCCCTGAACAGCACTGAGAATTGCCCACTGGGGCATCAAGCTTGAATTGAGACGCCTCTTCCTCCCTGTGCTCCCCAAGTTCATTTTGCACCACAAAGCATTTCCACGGCAACAGGAAGAGGAAATTGGGCTTCACAAGCTGAAAAAGAGGTGAGGGTAAGAGGAGTAAGAGCACCACATGTTGCCCCAGGCCCAAACCCACCACTTCCCCCATGTGGGCCATATACCAGAGCACCATGCTCTTGCCTCTGTGCCATGAAATCACACAAACACCAACATTTTAGAGAAACATTTATTATAGGGTTGCAGAGTTTATGCCAATATAAAGTCCCTTAATAAAACTCTCAAGTTCATCAACTGCAGGATGCTAACTCTTCATTATCTTTATACTGCAGCTTTCAAAAAAAAAAGAACAATGCTCTGACTGCAGTAGTAATGCTACTTGCTCATAAAAAGTTGATCTAAAAAGTTTATATAAGCCAGAGTAGTTTAAGTTTACAACTACAGTCACATTCACAAGTGAGCTATACCAGAACAGATTCTTGAAATAGGAAGTTACAGGATAAACCAATTCATAACCAAAAATACTGACAAGCTTTAAGAGCAACTCTATCCGAATCTAACAACTAAATACCACAAAACCAAACCAAGGTAGAAGAATTAAACGTAAGCTCAGGGAAGGTTCCAAATATACATATGAATTCAATACAGTAATTGCACAAAATGAAAGAGGGTAGTGTTAGAGGCTTGTGATCACTGAGGTTGGATTTTACATGCTTCACACATGGCAGTTAAAATAAACCTTTAGTGATACTCATCAGAAGGGTATTTTTAGCCAGGATACGGAGTGCAGAGCTATTCTACAGAAGTACACAAGATGTGCAAACCACAGATTATTAATATTAATCATTCTGTGAAAGATAAGGTGAACAGAATTGGTTCCAGCCAAGGAATTGGTTAACATTTTTTATATATATTTTTTTTTTTCTGCCATTCCCAGATTACACTAAATCAAACACATTCAACGGATAAACTGATATTAACCTTCTAAAAAAAACCCTTACTCAAATTTAAGTTTTACATGAGACAACTAAAAAGTTATACCAAGGATCAAAGAAAGCTGAAATGGTGACTTTGTCTTTTGAAATACAAGCAATACACAGAAAATGCATAAGGCTTTTGATTATCACTGCACATTTTAATTTAAGAAGTCGATGTCTAATACTCGGACTTCTCAATGAAGGTGTGAACTAGTCACCTCCCATCCGACACCTTTCACTGTTGACAGATCTTTGTTTCAACAACGAAAGAGTTTTCAAAGTGTCTGATTGAGTGACAGTTCTCCACTGAACGTTTCTGCAGACCTGGGGACAAGAGAAGACAAGAGCCTCAGTGAAGCACATCCGGAACTCAACAGCAAGTATTTACAAGTTCTGTATCATTATGAACAGCAGCAAGACACAAGCATTCAGTACATAATGTTTCTAAAGCCATGAATTGCCACCAGAGCTTGATAACGGTTTTCTTTCCCATGAGAAAGCCTCCCTCATTTTCAGAATGGCAACAAGCAGAAGAGGGGCCACATACAGCATAGGGGACACAGCAAGCTAGCACTTTTTTCTAGTGCCATCCTGCCACCAGTTTAGTGATAGAAGACAACGCCAAACAGATTGTTTATGGCAAAGTTTCTCATAGCTCTTCCTAACCACAAAGAAAAAGCAAACTAGACTGAAGTTACAGGGAACGAGTTTAAAAACTCAGAAAGGATCCAGGGAAAAAAAAAAATTAAAAAATAGTTTTTTTATCAGTGTTTCCCCCTACTCAGTATATACTAACACAGAATGTGCTCTTGTAAGAGCAGCCTTCACTTTGATGAGAGCCCTGTGAGGATTTGCCACTCAGCTGATGATCTTACTGAAGTTCTTCCTAACACTATTAAAGTGATTTTCTCTATTTTGGGACATGTCACCATCGGATCTGACATACGTAGTTCACCTGTATCAGCTGTGAATCTGTGTCAGGAGACAAGAATATAGTAGTCCTGCCATCAAAGACAAGCTGCTCAACTAAAGCACTTCAATATAAAACAATTAGAGAAGAAAGATTTATGGCTTGTTTAATAAGCAGAAGATTATTTAGAGTAAGCAGGAGAAGCTATCCATCGAAGTCTAGAAGCACTAGCTCTTAAATCAAACCCAGCAGGGCACTGCTTTGGTTTATAAAAACTGAAACTATAGGCTGTCCTTCAATTCATCTCAGTCATTGGAAACTTGTAGAGGCATTAAGACTATCTAAATGGGTTCATAATTGAACAGTCAGGAAAACCTGTCTGGTTTCTCACACGCCTTCATTTACAACTCCAGGGACCTGCCGCAGAACCAGAGGTCAGTTTGATCTTATAGAAGAACCCCCAAATTCTACAAAAATCTCAGAGCTAACACAGCAGCAGCTACATGTGAATATTTCTCCACAGAACTTACATGATTTTATCCATTTCAGTCTAATTGTTTACATGTGCATGGCTTGTACACACTAGAAGAAAGGTGTTCTAGAAATCTGACCTGGAAGGCAAGACAAGTCTTGCCCCTGAACAGTTTTCTCCTCAGCAGAAGTCTTTTATTTGACTAGATTTCCTGCCTCCCTCCAAGGGCAAACAAGGTTAGTTACAGAACAGAAACTGTACGAAGAGCCATTATTCATTTACTAGAATCCTTTTGGGCAAGTATTCTGTACAAGTCTCTTACTATGCAGCAAAGATGTCAGCAAGATGCTATAGCAAGATGATTTAAGGAAACATCATGAATGCTCTTCACAGTATTGTCTGTAGACAGTCTTTCAGTCACAACAGCAGTCAATTTAGCTGTTGTGAAGATGCTTTTGTGAACAAGTCTGAGACACACACCTCTCCCTCCCATAAAGGCAACATTTACTGTTCCTTATCGTGCCCTACACTGTTAGCTACACAAGACCAGTTTTATGCTTGCACATACAGAGCCTTCCATCCAGTAAGAGGCTGTAGTCTTTAGCAAACAGCAGATGTGGCTCCTGATGCTGCAAGCTGTAACCGAGCTGAGGAAACTCTTGCTTAAGAGTTTGGCAGGAAAACCAGAGCAGAGAGTTCTGACAAACCAAACATTTGCATTCTGAAAGCCTGTAACTGACAAAGGATTACTTTGCTATGTGTTTGGTGAGAGCAGCAAACTATGAAATGCTTTAAGAACTACAGTGAACTAAAATTCATAGCAGCAGATTTCTGTACTTCAGGCCTCCTCCCAGTGTGTCAAAACCACTGACACCTCAAATCCAACCCTTTTCATAGAACAGCAGGGGGTGGCACAAGGAGACAGGCAATAAAGAAACAGAGCTCAGAAGTTCCTATGAGGTGTTCTTCCTCTTTTAGAGAGGAAGTCTGGGATGTCCGGAGCTAGATGTTCAATTATTTTTTTTCCCCAGAGCAAATGAACCAGAAGATAATGCTTTAACTCTGTGCTCCTGTAACCAAGTTTTAGATATGACAGTGACAGCCTAAACTGCACCTACACAGACTCACGTTATCAGATGGATTATAAGTTAGTTTGGTCCTAAAATTCATACAGTTTCAACCCAAAAAATGGAACAGAAATAAGCTGAAGTTCAAATTTGACTTGGGCATGCAACCTCTAATTCTGTAACTGAAACTCTCTCTCATCATGTTCAGTTGAAACTTCAAATACATATTTGAAAGAAGGGGAAAATACCCTTAAGTTCTATGGTTAGTTTCAGCTCATGATGAGCACTCATAGATTTCCAAGTCTAAAAAATCCAAAAGTTTACGTATTAACCCTTTCCCTACTCAAACAACAGATTATTTTTTTTCTGAAAGGGACTTACCCGTTATCTGGTCTCTGCGCTGAAGTCTGAACGTCTCTTTTCCAACACAGAGTTGGTAGATGAAAATACCCAAATCAGACACATTATCTATCTCCTCTGTAACCACCATTTCTTCGCGTACTAGGTAGGTCTGAGGCAGGTAAGAGCCAGTCTGCAAGAGAAAAAACGTTGAGAAACAATGCTCTGTTAACAAAAGACAAACATCATTACATTTTACTCTTTGCTTTGGAAGGGCTTCAAGCACTAGATTCCAGCTTTCCTTCTTTTTAATATTAAGATATGCCAGTCTTGAACCAGCTGCATACCAGAGAAGTTAAAAACTGACAAAGGTTATTTCAAATAGTTGCAGTTACATCCAAAGCATGGTTAACCATAACACTACTTGCCTCACATGAAGCAAACATAAATACAACCTGTTCAGGTTTATTTGTATGCAACAATGTCTGCAGTTAAAAAAGGAGAAAAAGTATTACTAAAGTTTCCATGTTTAAGGGAATGTATTTCCAATACAAAAAAAAAAAAAAAAGCAGAAGTTAAGTCTTCACCACAATCATAGCATGATTGAAACTACTTTCCACCCCTCATGACCAAGTCCTAAAAATGGGGACGGGGGGGACCCACTTAAAGCTTGCCTTCCTGAAGCTAAAGAAAATGAAACAAGCTTAGCTAGACCAGGTACCTCCAGCTCTAAGTGCAGAGGAGTCAATAACTTTTTTGAGAAGTACATTTGATACACAATAGCTCACTATTGCATTTAATTTGAAATTAGCAGCAAGCTCTATCAACTTGACCCATAAGACAAGCAAGTCTTCTGGGAAAAACTAAGTTTTAGTTACTGAAGAGTCAAAAGTGCTGGCAATGAACTCATAACTACAGTGCCAACAGAACAGAAGAACAAGTTCACATTGTTCTTTTCATTAAAACTCTCATGGGGCAAGTCAGCTTTCCGGTAGTAACTTTCAGGTTTAGGCTTTCAATGATACTTGGAGCTTTATCAAATTCCTTTATAATAGCTAAATTTAACCTATTTGCTAGTTGCTTTCAGCTTTCATAAAGCTAGGTATTAATAAGAGCATTAAGCATGAATCTACTCAACATAATATACACTGACAGCTGGCCTTAACTTCAGTACAGTGACTGAGCCAGGGGGATTATGTACTTTGATGGCAAGAGGACTGTTCTAGCAAGAGACTGTAGTTCAGGAACAACACCCAGAATTCTTATCAAAAGGGATCTTGTCAGCATAACAAAACAGTAAAGTTTCCACGTACCGCCAGTTTCGCGAAGAGATCCATCAGATTTCTTGGTGGCATAACTATGGACGTGTTCAGTGGAATCACGTAGCAGTTACCCAGTTGCAAGTCAAGATATGCCGTCAAAAGCTATTTTGAAAAGAAGTTGTCAATGAATTAAAAGTGTGGCATTTGATTATTTAAACACAATTCTACAAGGACTAAGAAGGAAGCTCAAAAAGCTGGAGATGGCACACAGCTGGTATCAAAGCAATGCATTCATGAACTATCCAGTGTAAGAATTCAGCTATTACCACGTTTGTAAACAAAGTGGTTACAGCCATTATGGTTTACAACAGGACTTTTGTACAGAAAGGAGAGTTCACTACAAAAGCGGTTTCTATCATAGTTCTAAATAAGTACAGTTTGTATTAATACAGAGAAAGTATTTGGGAGTGTGCTGTCATAGCTGAAGAAGGCCAATTAAGCACAGTGCAAGCAAAACGTATCCAACTGTTGATAAACAATAGCTCCCTGAAAATAGTTTTTCAGAAAAAGTATTAGTCTATAGAAAGCCCCAACAGATTTACCACTGAGTGCAAGAACTGCAGAGACTAAAATTATGAACGCATCTACTTGTTTTCCTATGACTTTGCACAGCTCTTAGGTAGAAGCAACCGAAGTTCTTAAGTTGCCTGAATCCTTTAAGTTATAGCCAAGATTCTGTCAAGACAACGCAGATAAAAGCTGTAAATACCACGGACACAGGCAGCACAGCCTGGATGCACGGCATTCCGTGCTACTGTTAAAAGGCAGCACGTACAGAGGTCAGTTCTGGTGTCTCTACTGTGACTGTATCTCCATTGCCAAGGTTTGCCTCACAACCAACCTACAAGAGCTTTTACAGCTGACTAAGGGTAACTATTAACACTATCCACAGAACTTTTTTATTAAAGTCAAATTAAAACCATCCTCTCATCTTTACTTTAGAGAAACTTTATACAACTAACACGCCATTTTCAAGTTCTAGGTTTCAGCCAGTTGAAGCGATTTTTTAATTCGGTTATCCAAGGAGAAGCAGCCCACACTTGTTTGAAATTCTACATTGCTGTAACAGTTTTGCATGAATCTCAGACCGAATCCTCAGTTTCCCCACATTACACACTCACATTTACACTGTTCTTCTATGCTCACTTCCATTTACATAGGACTCTTGACCAAATGGCAAGTGCCACTTCCAGATGTCCTATGGGCAACAACATCTCAAGTTGCATAGCACTGAGATGCCTCGTGCAGAGAAACAACAGTCAGAGTCACTGTGGGTATGAACTCCTCTAACATTTTCATAACACTCCTCCCTTGCAGAAGTCTACAATTACATGGTTAAAATGGTCAGATCTCCCACACTTAAACCCATCCCTAAAGAGAAACCTGGAGTGACAGTAAGCTTTAAAAGTCCCAAGAATGCCAACCCTGGAGCTGTTCTGATTACCATCTGCTCCACAGTTTCCCAGTGAGAGACAAGAATAGTTATTTCTTATCCCTTCACACGTACTCACCCTATCAAAGTCATGAACGATCGCTGCTGGATCACTGTCCGAGAACTTTGGAACGGGGACATCAATGATGGCAATGTTGTCATCTTCTCGAATGTCAGCTTCCTCAGCAATAGGGAGGAAATATGGTTCCACTGCACGATCACGATTTTCATTTTCAAAGTAACACATTTCACCACGGTACACCTTATGCTGAAAGTAAGAGCAAGGGTGGTTATTTTTACAGTGAATGTTGCTTTAAAACTGCATTTCTAACACTTATGCCATGACAAAGTACACATCTGTCACACCTGGAGGACACAGCAGTCCTCATGTCCCAGTTATTGAAGGTTTTCTATTATAGTTGTAATCTATTTATAATTACACTTTTATAATTCAGCAATGCTTAACAAAAAGAGAACTTTCACATTACCTTCGGCATGAAGTACTTGTAGATGCAGGCTCCACCAACAACAACTCCTGCCAAGATGAATGCTAGACCCAGCAGAGTCAACAGACATCTTCCAGATGAGTTTTCACCTCCACGTGTGGTGGCAACTTCTGGATCCTTTAAATAAAGAAGGATGAGACCTTAGAAAGCATAGCTTCTCAGAACGGGAAGCAAGCTGTTCTCTACTGCTTCACCTTGACCTATCATCTTCTATTTCTTCTAGGTGTGCAGTGAGAATTTTAAGTCAAGTATCATATAATAAGAAAACACATACATGAAAAAGTACTGCATCATACTAAATCAGTTTTTTAAACAGCACTGAAAGAGGATATTTTCTCAGTTAGAGAATGCTTTCTAGACAAACCTTTATTGAGAAACTATTTGAGGTGTAAGAAATTTAAATGACTGTAACAAAAGAGACAGTGCTGCAGCCGCAATACAGTACAAGGAAAGCAAGATTTGTAGAGCAAGGTCATTTTAAGGTACACAGTGTTTTCAGGCCTCTTCCCAACAGCCTATTTCCTATCCTTCTCTTGCTATCAGACAGAATAAGATAACATTACTTTTCCTTACAAAGCAGGACTAACAGAAAAAGCTGAGATGCAACTTTGTGTATTAGCTGGGGAACCTCGGATGCAAGTCAAACATTCGAGTTTTAGAACTTGTAATATGCACAAGTGAAGTCCATTATAAAAGAGTGGACTCATGAGCTTAAATGCAGCTTCTAATTATGCCAAACAAAAATAAGTCCCTGTGGCACATCCCACCTTGAAGCTTCAAAACACTCCTCCTTCCAACAAACCCCCAAGGAAGTTTTGTTTCTAGCAGCCTGAAACTTATCTCTTTAGTCTGGTGATTTGCTTCCCTCCCCTCCCCAGCACTCTCTCAAAGAGAGGATTACTGCTTCCAGAGGAAACCACTATCATGCAACACGGTGGTAAGTTGTGTAATAATGACTGCAGAGCTACTAATGGTGTCTGAATTGCAATGACAAGAACTCTTTCAGTGCCTTTCCAGACTTCCAGGTGAAAGGCTCACACAAGCCAGGTTCACAGAAGAACTGCAAAAGTACAGCAGGGGAGTTGGGACTGCATGCTCTCTAGAGATCCCTTCTAACTAGGGTAATTCCAAGATTCCATAATACTAAACATTCAAAACTGACATTTCACTGGGCAAACACACGCTGGTTTGGGGTCTTAAAAAAACAAACACACAGGAACAAACCCCAAATGTTTAGATAATCAATATGTTTGGTCAAGTATGTCCCTTTAATGATTCATGACTCCGGTATTTAGTAGGTCACTTTCAAGACCTGCTCTTTCTACTGGTCAGGAAGAAAAACTGGATTTCACAGTGAAAGATCTTTTCCTTTGTGTTGTTCCTAGAGTCAGTAGATAGATTCAGCACAGCAGCTTCCATGGCCTTTCTTTATATGGGTCCCACTATTTGCACTCCTGTAGAACACAACATATTTTAAAAACCTGCGATCAAAAGCCACGGTATCATTACAAAGGCTGCACATATTTCCATGCTCAGCAAGATATAGCAGTGTAAAAGTCAAATGCATCAGCTATGCAATTACTGAAACAAAAAAACAAGCTGTTTTGCGAAAGTCAATACTCCTACATTCCACTCTCGCATCCTCCAAACAGAAAAATGTTGGTTCAGCGAGACATAAGCCACTACAATTGGCTAGTTAAGCATTTGTCAAAAACAAAAACCCCAAACTAGTTTCAAGGCAGAATTATGGCATATCTATATGCCATTACATGAAAACCGTCTTTCAGAGTTAACTGGCTTTTAAGATCAAGGCTAATGCTGTTCTCTTCACATTCTGCCACCTTCACCTTTCAGTAACTTACTCATTTAGCCTATCATTACTTGAACACAACAGTCTGCAGCAGGTTTTGGCAATGCAGGTGCCCCAGTGCTTGGATGATGTCGACGTGATTAGCTACACTTGCACTACAAGCATTTCAAACAAAGCAAAGGCATTTATCATATTAAGAAGCTGTGTAGGCAGCCTGAACCTGAGAAGAAAGAGTTGACAGCTGATAAGAGAACACAATATCAAGACTTTGCACCAGTAGGTTACAAAGCCTCTGCTCAAAAATAATAAAAGTCATAAAAAGCCTGCAAAGAAAACGCAATTATAAGTTGCACAGTAACCAGCAAAGCAAACTCGAACTAAGAGAGGAGAAGAAAAATCACTTGTGTTAACATCTGCAGCTAGCCCAAGAGACACTGTTGACACAGTCAGCTCCAAAGAATCTGCAGGGAGAGTATTCTGCAAGCTCAAGTGTTTTGTGCAGATATTCTGGGGGACTTTTATCATGCTGCTTCAGCCAACATTAGCCATTAAGCTTGTTTGCTCTGCACAAATATTCCAGCAAAAGAAGACATTAACAAGCACTAGAATAAGTTTGTCTTGGAGTAAAACTGTGAACTTGATGTTTACAGACAACTCTAAGCCCTTAAGTCGGAGTGAAGAGTTGTTAAAAAAAAAATCACATACACTTTTGCAAACACGTAGAATATTGTGACATATATATAAAAGCAGCAGGAGTAGCTATCATGAGAAGAGCGGAAAGGGTCTAGGTGTACAAGAACTAATAAGGTTAAGGACATGGACCTGTTGGAGCGAGTCCAGAGGAGGCCACGAAGATGCTACAAGGGCCAGAGCCCCTCTGTTGTGAGGGCAGACTGAGAGGTAGAATCATAGAATCGTCTAGGTTGGCAGGGACCTTAAAGGTTATCTAGTTCAACCATCAACCTAATTGGGGGGGTTCAGCCTGGAGAAGGCTCTGGGGAGACATTAGAGCCTTTTCCAGTCCCTAAAGGGGCTACAGGAAAGCTGGGGAGGGACTCTTGATCAGGGGGAGCCACAGGATGAGGGGTGACAGTTTTAAACTGAAAGAGGGGAGATTTAGGTTAGGTATTAGGAAGAAATTCTTTCCTGTGAGGGTGGTGAAACACTGTCCCAGGTTGCCCAGAGAAGCTGTGGATGCCCCATCCCTGGAGGGGTTCAAGGCTGGATGGGGCTATGAGCAGCCTGGTCTGGTGGGAGGTGTCCCTTCCCATGGCAGGGGGGCTAGAACAGGATGATCTTCAAGGTCCCTTCCGACTCTAACCATTCTATGAGCTATTATGCTCAGAACATGCATGGTACAGATCCAGCAAGAATATACGTAACAAGTTGCCTCAGGAGTAGCTGATGAGCTTGTCTGACATAGAACTGGCTAGACTAATGACATTTTCAAAATTTAAATTACTCCTTTACCGATGCTGTTTCACTACTTTCTCCCTCTCCTCTTGATCTAGTAATTCAGTGCAACTGTATTAACTATGCACACATACAACTCCTATAGCTCAGAAGAGCCCACTGATCAGTAACACCACTCTGTACCCCTTCTCCTTTTACAGGGAGGTTACTTATGGAGAGGCAAGGGCTCTGTACGCTGGAAGACAAGACGCTTTCCTGATTACAGAAGTGGAGGGGAAAAAAAATAAAGACACTACAGTCCAAGCCCACAAGTGTTGTGTTTTGTTTCTTGGGGTTTTTTTTAATAGTCCTACTCTCTCATACAAACAAACTCAGTCCATCCCATAGAGCTACTGATTTATTTACCTAGATGCTGACCTTCCTCATCCGACTAAAAATGCCAGCAACTAAACAAGGCATCTTCAAAATAAAGTCTCCCACAGATTTGGAAAGTTCAATTCAAGCCAGTGACGCGGCAACTCGATAGGAAGGAAAAGCCAACCACAGAGTACTTGCCTGGGTTTCTATTTAAAAACCTTTATGGCAGGTTTCTCCATTTAATCCAGACATACCAGAAGCCCTGACACCTCACCGCAGGGCCGCTCTCCCAACTCGCTGCCTACGAAGGTTTCAGAGCAGCGGCGAGCAGAGGACGAGCCCTAACCCACTTTTGTTTGCTGGGAAGACGCAAACCAGCTCTTCCCCGGGGGGAGAAGCCGGGCTGCCACCCAGGGCACGGCACTTTTCCCGGACAGAGCCCAGCCCCGGAGCTCGCCAGGGCGCAGGACTCAACCTCCTGCGGGCTGCGAAGATTTAAAACCCCGTCAGGAAGCAGGGCCCTGGTTTAAAGCCCCGTCAGGAAGCAGGGCCCTGGCACGGGCCCAGCTGCCTGATAAACAGCCGGGCCTGCCCCGGGCATGTCAGTTCGGCACCGCCCGGGGCCTCCCGACTCGCAGCCGGGCTGCTAAAATGGCTGTGGCGACGGAACGGTGAAAGGGGCTGCGGCAGCGCGGGGCGTTCGGGCCCCCTCAGAGCCGCACCGCCCGCCCGACGGGCCCTCACGGCGGCGGCCCTGAGGGGAGCGACTCCCCCCCCCGTCCCCCCCTCCCACACCCTGGGGCTGATGGCAAAGCAGCCGCCCCCTGGCTGGAAGGCTGCCCCAACGCCGGGAAGCGCCAAAGGGAGCGGCGGAGCGGCAGTCAGGGGCTCTGCGGGCTGTCGGTTCCCTTCCCCCGGCCCGCTGCCTCCGTGAGAAGATGGCGGCGGCTTCCACCTCCTCCTGACCGCCCCCCCCACAACACCACCGTCCCTCGGCCCCGCTCCACCCCCCCCTCCCCCCGCCGCGACCCGGCAGCGGAGAGACCCGTCTCCCCGCACCTTATCGGCCACCAGCGCTTCGGCCCCTTCCTTCTTGGGCTCATCCTTCTGAGCGAAGGGGGAATTAAAAGCAATCTTCACCATAGCTCCGCTGCTGCGCACCGCCGCCTCCCCGATGAACTGCCTGCGGGCGGCGGGGCGGGACCAGCTGGCCACGCCCCCGGGCACGCCCCGCCCCCAGGCCCCGCCTCCAGGCCCCGCCCCCAGGCCCGGAGGGAAGAGCGCCCCCTGCAGGCCGGGCCGCGCTGCTGAGGCGCTGAGGCGCGGCCAGACATGGCGGCCCCCTCAGGCGGGCCTGGGGCGTCCTTTAGCCCCCTGGAGCTGTGCAGAAGCAGCACGGCTGGTCTTGTTAGGGGCCGAGCAGCTCCGTGGCTGCACAGGGAGCTTCCCAGGCAAGGGCAGGGAGCAAACTGCTGCCTTAAAAGACCTGCGTCCTAAAATCAGCCTGAAATCTGGGGGGTGAGGGGGCTGGCAGTGGTGTGAGGAGAGCAAGGCCGTGAGGAGACAGCAGCAACCGGCTTTCATTGCACGCTTCCCTGGTCCACCTTCACATCAGTTGTTTTATTTCCTCATAGCTTTGTCCACCATTTGTGCAGACAATCCTACGTACGTCTAATATTCTGTATTTCACACCGGGAAAAGGAGGTGAAATCACTGGTGAAAAGGAGTGGTGAAAAGGAGGCGTCTCTGGGCCACATGCAGTATGGCGCAGGGAGAGGGATGGAGATATTTTCAGTCAAGCAGCCTCCCTTCTCTTGTAAACTATGGCCTAAGGGATATTTAACAGCCAAGGAGACAGACGAGGCCTCACCGCCCGTTTAATATCTCCAAAGCGGGAGAAGAAGAAAAGGCTTTATGTATTAGACTGTCTGAAATGATCCTGGCCTTCATACAGATGAAAGACTGTGTCCATCTCACCAGAATTTGACTTTATGGCTCTAGAAAGAAATCTGCTTTGAATCTGGTGCCTACACCATTGAATGCTTCCTCGCAGACAGCTGTAATTAAACAGAACTGAGCACTATGCAAATATTGCAATAAGTAATTCTTCTAAGTGTAAACAAAATGCAGCATGTATTCCAGTATTCAAAGCATGTTCCTGTTATTCTACAGAGGCAGCACCACTGTCATTTCCTTTAAGATCATAGATTTGATATTGCTGCCTTTCATATTAATAAGAATTTTGACTTTGACTTCAGTCAGAGAAGACCAAAGTCTTTTATGTCTATTTAACCTGACTATGTCTAGTAACAGAAAACACTTTTGCTTCATTTTACCCAGAAACCAGTGAAAAGGCTGGTTTGGTTTTTTTTGAGGCTTTGAGCAACCTGCTCTAGTGGGAAGTGTCCCTGCCCATGGCAGGGGGGTTGGAACTGGGGGGTCTCTAAGGTCCCTTCCAACTCAAACCATTTTCTGATTCTATGAAAAAATAATTTTGATACTTCCTAGCTTTAGCATGTTAGGAATAAGTTAACCCATATGCTCATCAAAGTCCCTAAAACACAGATTTAAAACTAGATTAAGTAAGTTTCCTGTATTGCAGTTGCAATATCTGCACTCTACAACCTGGCAGTTTATAAATTGTATGAATAATTTTCAGTATCTTAATCTAGTATAATTATTTCATGTTTAAAGAAATTTACTTTATCTTCCAGTTATCTAACACCTTTACTTGAACAAGAACACAGAAAAAAAAACTGAAATAGACCCTGGCTATTTATCAGGATTAGCATCGGTACATACCGACTTGCTCACTGCCTGTGTTCTGTAATCTGTTGCAAAAGGTGGACACACCTTGAAATGCGGTGCTCTGATAAAAATTTAAAAATACAAGGTTTTTTGACGTTTATCTGTGCTTGCTGAATTTGCAAAACTGGAACTCTCCTAAGATTTGTCACATTTCTGTTTTGGAGCATCTGTGACAATCATTTATCTTAATCTGTTCACAGCTCGTGAGAGTCCAGGAGAAAGTAATCCCAGCATCATCAAAGAATTCTTCCTATCCTTACACACTGATAATAACTGTCAATTCAGTCAGTAATGACTCCTTCCAATTAAAGATTCTCCTGCAATGACTGTATTTTGTAGAGCAGTTGCAAGCTGAAGTACCAGATTTGTCTGGGAAAGACAAATTCCAGCCTGAGATGCGTAGGCATAAGAAAATTTGGGTGTTTTTTTTTACCATCCTGAAATCATCAAGCTGTTCGGCTGAATAAATATTAGAGATCTCCATGGGTGACTCCTCCACATCACCTGTAAAATGCTGTTGCATCATCCTCCCAGTACTGGCCCAGTTTTCTTTCAGACTTGCCATCTGTTGGCTGCACTTTAGGCCTGGAAATCCCAAGAGATCTAAATAAGTAATATCACTTATTCTTTTGATTAAGAATTTCTTCTGAAATTCTGATTTTTCTTTCTGCTAAAATACCCTGGGTTTAGTTCACTGGTAGTTATTCCGAGATCATCTTTATCACCTTGAAAGACAAGAGATTATCCCATTATCCTTAGTTATCCTCTTAATCCTTCTGGTGTTTGTAATGTTAAAGCAACACTGCTTAAAAAATTTAACAAACACACGGACTAGATTGTCTTAGAGACCAGAGGAATTTGCCCCAAAAGAAGGGTGAAGCGGTGTGCCATAGCGGCTATGATTCTGTTACCTTTAAGCTTACTCAGAAAGAGAAGCTGAACTGTATTTCTTAAAAGTGACATTAAATACCGACACCTCCCCTTTTAGCGGCAGTGATGATGTAAGTAAGTAGCCTGAGAATATTAAAGAGCAAGGTTTGTAAGGTGAGGTAATATCTTTTACTGGACCACTCACCGATTCAGTAGATAATGCTACTTGAAGCATCTTTTTGAGCAATCCTGCATGGCACTAAGCTTAATTTTTACTACGTTATGAATTTTTTAACTACTGTAATGTGCTTTTCAAAAAACACCAACTGTGTTCACGTTTATTCTCTCTCCTCCTCGTGTGTGCCAGCAGAATACTTCCTTGCCTTTTGGGAATAATATGATATTATGTTCGTCCTAGTTCGCAGAGTGTTCTCCGACTTTGAAGCAGGAGATACTCCTACGTTTGTGCATAATCCTCAGCTGGGTGTGTATTGTTCCAGTTCAAACAGAGCTGTGATCGCTCTGGCAAGACATGTGAGGGCACGTTTTACATTTCAAGGGTCACTCGCAGCTCGCCATTCAGCAAGTTTGGGGGTGTTTTGTTTTTTTTTTTTTAGCCCTGAATCCACGTGCATTTCGTGCTCTCCCTGCGCATCGCAGGCGTTGGCAGGGGACAGGGATGTCCCTGACAGCAGAGCCCCAGCCCAGAATCAAGGTGGCACACCTAAAGGGACAATAATTAACACATGCAACAGCTAATAGTTTTAAATACACACTGCATCTATCAATTGAATTTTCTTCTGAGTGGCATAATTACTGAAAGAAGGACAACGAAAGGTAAACAGTAAGTACGTCACATATGACTTAAAAATGAAAGAGGAACCACAAGCTTTCTCCTTTCCAAAAAGAGACCTCCAAGTTTGATGTTTTGTGACTATCCAGATGTCTGAAGTTCTGCCTTTTACCTCCAGTCCTTTTCCAACTCTCTTGCTAAGAATCCCTCCTTCGCCACCTCCTCAGCCCCTCTTTCTCTCACTCTCTACCTCTGATATTCACTGTCTCCGTTCCTTCTCTGGTCGGTGGCCCCCAGACCTCCTTTGCATTCCTACCTCACTCTTGTTTCAGCAGGAATCTGTATTTCAGACCACGGAACTGTCATGCTGAGAGCTGCCAATATAAACCTTTGTAAAAGAAAGTTTTTCCCACTGGGTTGAGATGAATTTGGGCTGAGGATTCTCTGTTTCTGGACAGCAAGTGCTGTGTTTGCTCCTCTCACTTCCCTCACTGCCTGCCGTGCTTTCCTGCACTGCACCAGTATCAGATTCATATCTGTGGCCAAAAAAAAAAAAAAAAAAAAAGCATACGTTACTCACTTCTACTGATTGCCTTGTTACAAAATAGGAATATTAATTAAACAGAAAATCGCCTATTTACATTCAGGGGAAAGTCACGAGTCTGTTTTCTCTGTAGTGATGACAAGCCGTGGAAGTGATGAGCCAAAAAGTGAGCCTGAAGGAGGCAGAGACGAAGAGGTGATTGCCAATTAAGAAACGACATCAAAAGCACATCCTCTAATGGCTGTGCTCAGACCGATGGTGAAGAGGACTCCCTGCCCACACAGCCATTGCCTCACAGAACAGAATTCCACAAGAAATTCCAGTCCTCCAGAAAATCTGCCGAGCAAGCAGCACGCCCAAGAGCGATCAGCGATCCCCGAACAATTAAAGGGCCAAATCCACCTCCGGTGTAACTGCAGTGAGGCGAAGCAGAATTACACCAGAGATATCTTAGGAACCCAGAGCCGGAGTCTAAAAAAAGCATTGCTCAACACAAAATTAAAGGAAAACCAATAAACACTCAAAGCTCAAGCTGTCTCCTGCTGAGAGCTGAACTGACCAAATAGGCATCGTTGGGCGCAGATCAATGTTTACCTTGGCATTGAAGGGTGTCATCTCGGGTTCCCCCTTTTTCCTTTCGGGCACACTTCCCCCCAAACCCACCCTTATGGGCGGCATGTCATGGCAATTCTCCCTCCGGCGCGGTGGGCTCCGCTCGCTGCCCTGCTCGGTGGCAACGTGCTGGTGGCCACGGAACCCCGGACTCAGCAAGAGCCACGGGGCTGATGAGGGGCTGGTATTTGTTAGAGACCCTACGTGGGAAAGGATTGGGGTTAACCCCACCCCTCCATCTTCTCTCTGTCCTAATCTCTGCTTGCAGGTGAGAGCTGCGGGGTGGGCGTCTCTCAGAGACGCAGAGACCTGCACCCCGGGGCTCGGTGGGCATCGCTGCCATGTCCAACCTCTTCTCAACAGACAGCCAGACAACCCGCTGTTGGCCACAGTCATTGTTTGAACTTAGTTTAGTGATGAGGATGGGCATGGGTACATCCTTTTTGGCTCTTCTCCCCCAAACTGTGCTGCACTCGGCATGTGCTTGCCTACCAGTAGAGCCAAGCCCAAGCTGGTGGCTGTGAAAAGATGTTCCCAGACCCACAGAGCCGTGTTGGCAGAGATCTCCCAGTGTGCTGTCAGAACTGTGCGGTGACTGGCGCAGCTTGTTTGACTTGTTATGTGGGGTTTTCGCTTCGCAACGTGTCGATACGGCTGTGCACACAAGGGCAGCTCTCTTCTGGCCTCCTCAAAATAACGCCTGTAGGGACGGTCCTCCTGAGCCATGAAAACGATCGCTGTGTGGGCACATCACCGCTTAAAACATCGATTAAGGCTTCCAGTGATGACACAGTTCTGAAAGAAGCCAAAGGAAGGAGAGCTCTGGTTTGGTCTGGTTGTTTACATCCATGTGTGTTGCATGCACTTGCATATTGAGTAGCTCTAATATGACATTAATAAAGGATTTATAGCGAGGCACCATTCCAGCTAGAGAGTTTTCTTATTCACAGGATGAAGTAATTGGGCACCCAGTCTGAGCACTGCGGTAAGAGGCTGTAGAAGGTTTTGGAGCTGGGGTTAAAAATCCCAGGGGACTCTTTCAAGGGCTTTAGCAGAGTTTTGTTAATCACGCAGAGGTATATCAGAATTGGAACTGGTAGTACCTAGTCAGCAAAAAAGCTATAAGAAAATTATCGAGGCACCTTTCCTGCAAATAACTCCCTGCTTCCTGTCAGTTTTCTATCAAAATAAGAGCAAGTGTGTATTTTAGATATCATAACAATATAAAAAATTTCTAAGAACTTTAAAGAACAAAATATTTTACTGTATCACCTTACCTACTGAACTTCAGCCCATTAATGCTAACAAAAATCACCCCCGTACTTACTATGAGAAAGAATACATTAGCATTTTTTGCCACCAGTTACACTGCCCTTTTGCTTCTTTTACCTTATGAAATAATGTGAACCTTCAAAAAAAGAAGCACTTACAGAAAATGAACCAGCCTTCACCCTCCTCTACTCCTATGGACATTTTTTTTAGAATACAGGTGTTCCTTTTCATCTGCGGGAAGCCTACACTGTCAAAAATAGAAATACCGCAGAACACCTGTCCTAACAGCAGCCCGGAGTTCAAATATTGTCAGTTAAAGAGATTTGCTGCTTTTCTTTTTTTTTTTTTTTCCCCTTGCAGATTGTCAGAGAAGTTGGGCGAGAGGGTTGAGATTTGCTGTTAAGGAGCAGCCCAGGTGACAGCCATATCCTGTTGCGGTGTTTATCATCTGCCAGCAAAGGGACCGACAGCTCCGAGAGGCAAAGCCCCAACAAGGTCTGCCCCTGGGTGACGGTGGAAGCTGGCTCTGGGGGACGCAGGTCTGTCGAGCCCAGCTTGAGCTTCCTCTTTGCCACGCAGAGCGGAAGACGCCTGTGATCATCCACACACACACACACACGCACACGAGTTTCCTCTTCGTGGTACAAGAGAGGAAGAAGCATGATCAGACACAAGCACATACATAAACAAGCTGAGTTTAATCCGTAGATGAAATATTATGTTGTCAAAATAGATCCTAAGAAAGCTGTTAATTTTTTTAAAATGTATTCGTTTTGAGAAGATGGCTTTTTCACCCCCTTTTTTAAGGGAAAGCAGATCGAGTGAAAGGACAAGGGGCAATGGTTTTAAATTGGAAGAGGGGAGATTTAGATTAGATACTAGAAAGAAATTCTTTACGATGAGGGTGGTGAGACACTGGAACAGGTTGCCCAGAGAAGTGGTGGCTGCCCCATCCCTGGAGGGGTTCAAGGCCAGGCTGGACGGGTTTGGAGCAACCTGCTCTAGTGAGAGGTGCCATTGGAACTAGATGATCTTTAAGGTCCCTTCCAATCGAAACCGTTCTATGATTTCATGATACTGTCTGCAGTATCACAGAATCATACATTTTTACAGAATACAGAATTTACCGCAGAACATGTTTTCTGTTCAGATGATAGATGCCACATCATGATAGGCGAAATAACTTGCGGTACTTTATTTTGCTGTTCTAAGAAATCTCTTCATACTGAGGAGACACCTGGTGATACTAGAAGTCTTTGATGGGACCCCATGTGATGCTATTTTTGAATGTGCTGGGTCTCCAGCAGACAGCAGAGTGAACAGCATTTGTGCTTTGAAGGAGTGGAATTAATAAGTCGCTAAAAGATGATAGTTTTCTTCTATTGCACTTTTGTATGAAGCCCCCCACTTTAGGGAGAAAGAAAAGAAAGAAAGAAAGAGAGAGAGAGAGAGAAAGAATTCAGGATATAGTGATCTCACCAAATTAATGTTAAAGACAGGCATTGGCCTGAATTTTAGTTCACAGAAACATGGGAATATTTGTTGGAAGTGAATTCTATTGTCTTTTAGTCCATCCTCCAAAGTAGGACTACAACCAACGTTAGGTTGGATTTTATGTTGCTGAATCTTGAAAAACAGTAAGGATGGAGACTCCTCAACCTGCTTGGGTAACCTAGTCCAGTACCACACTACCTTCCTACTGATTGTTTTTTCCCCTAATGTCCAATCTGTGTCTCCCAAGCCACAATTTGTGGCCTTTGCACCTTGTTTCCACCTTCTGGCACTGCTGACAAGTTTGGTTCTGGTGTCTCTGTAACTGCCCTTCAGGTAGTTGTGGGCAGCTCTTAGGTCACCCTTTGACCTCCCCTTCTTCAGAATAACAAACCCAGCTCCATCGGGTCTCGCTGTAGGTCAGGTCTTACTCTGGAATCCTGACTATTTTGTTATCTTTTCACCGGGTCCTCTCTGGTGTCTCTATGTCCTTCTTGAGGTGCAGGAGGGTCCTACACCTATGGCAGTCTCCAGGTCTCATAAGAAGGAAGAGGTAATAGTTTCCCTCATCCTAACGTAGCCCAGGCTGTGGTTTGCCTTCCTGAAGACAAGAGCACGCTGTTGGCTCCTGTTCAGCCTGGCATCTGCTGTAATCCCCAGGTTCTTTCCAGCAGGGCTGTTCCTCACCCAGCAGCTTCCCAGCCCATACAAGGGCAGGGGCTTTTCCTGACCCATGTGCAGGATCTGCCACTTTTCCCACCTGTACCTCAGGGCTTTCTGCTGGCCCAGAGGTTACTCACGTCCCTCGGGGCTGAGGCTCGGCTCCTCTTTCCATCGGCCACTCTGCGGGGTCACCACAGTGGACATAGTGATTAGGTAAAATGGTCTGAGTTTCTGATTCATTTAATGAGTACTTAAAAAAAAATAAATAAATCAACTGTATTATGGGCTGATTGGAATATTTACACCCAAAGTCCTGTGTTGGAATGTGTTGGGTCTACTCCTTGGCACCGTTTCCATTCCTTTCATACCTTCAGGTCTCTTAACTGCAATGGTGTGGAGGAGATCGTGTTCCTACTGCCCTAGTTCTAACTCTGGGCTGTTCCTTTGCTATGCGACTGAGCGTATAGGATGAAGGGTTTCCAGGAATGTGACCTTTTTATCTGAGTAAACAAATCTCTGTTCTTCTGCAAATTTTAGTAGCTCTTTCTTGTGTCAATTGTTTCAGTGCTCAGGCCCATTTCTTGGAGGTGGCAATGCAGTCGCCCTGAAGAAGGAACCACACCGAGACAGCAGTGTATTTATTTCCACTTCTCTAAGGATTGCATCACAAGAGAAATACAGTTCTTGACAGTTACGGTGCAACGTTTCATCTTTTGGTGATGCTGGGATAAACTAGGAACTAAATTATGTCCCAGCTTCGTGCAACGATAACCTTGAAATACGTGCGTTGGGAATTCCCACAGGACCATTTGCCCAAAGGGCTCAAGACTTTTCACAGACTATTCTCCTGGGATTTCTACTGTTTTCCAAAGAGATTTGAGCTGCTTCCACTGTTGGCAGCCTGCTGCTTTTGCTTCCATGTGAAGAGGAGTCCACATGCCTGTCATGCTCAGCAGGAAAATTAGTTCAGTCTTAGCACTACTTGACTTTCCCATGGGGCCGTCAGGAGAACGATGACCTTATTTCTAGGTTATTTTCTTCTCCTCTTTCCCAAGTGAATATTCCCATTAGTGAAGGACACGATCTCCCCTACTGTGTCCCCTTTACTCTGTGCCATATGCTGGAGGCCTGGAGATGATGCCGACTTGAATCCAGATTTCACCCTGTGACAAGCGTGCACCACCGCTCTCCTGAAATTTAGCTACTTTGGTTCAGCAGAGTTGGATGGAGTTTGCTGATATGAGAAGATGCCACGGAAATTAATGACGGCATTAGAAGTTCTTCCACTTATATCCTGTACAACCTCCTGGGAATAATAAACACGCAGAGTATAACAAATAGATATATCTTTGGAATTTCTTGCTGAGAGCATTGCTTCCATTTCTTGGATGGGCTGCTTTTTCACCTTAATTAGCAGAACTGTGTCTGCTTCATTTCAAGACCTATTGAAAAATAATATTAACTGAGGCCAGTTTCTGTTCAATTACTGTACTGAGAGGATAAGGTGCAGCCTCAGTCCTGGTTTCCATCAGGCAGACACTGGAAATGGTCATTCCACCAAAGATACTGCACAGGTTGTTTGTAATGAAGGTCGTTTGTAATGAAGGTTGGTTGTAATGAAGTTGCTCTCTGTTTTAATCGGTCTGAAGAGCAAGGCACGGGAAAATTGCTGGCCATGGGAAAGAGCTGGGGAGGCGAGAACAAGTGGCACAAGAGGGAAAGAGGGCAGCACCTAGGGGAAGGGGGAAGAGGGAAGGAAGTACTGCTCTAACGTAAAATCCAGTGCTCTCTAAAAATATTCTGCCCCTCAGATACCCGTTCTGACCCTTCGTGCCACCAGGCAACGTTGGACTGAGGGTGGTTTTGGAGCCTTGTTTATGGTTAGGAAGTGTCCTCAGTGACCTCAAGTCGAGCACATCACTGTCTCCTCGAGTCCCCAGTTGACTGAAGAAGTACTGACATTTGCCATTAGAAAACAGATAAAGGCAAAGAAATTATTTACAAGGTCTGAACGTGCAGGTTTGGGTACAGGTACCACTGAGTCAGTATTTTCAACTGGGTTTTTTGTGGGTTTGGTTTTTTGTATGGGTTTTTTTTTTGTTTTTTCTTTCATAAAAAGGAGCTGGTACAAGAAACCACACGGAAGGGCGTTGGCATTTTATCTATGAAAGACACAGACCTCTCCAAGGGTGGAGCTGCTGGGTTGGGATTACCCAATGCCTGGACCTGCGGCGTCCTCCAGCTGCCTGCAGGATGCCTGCCCGGTCCTGCCCCCGTGGTGGCCACAGCAAGGTCCCTGTTCTCTTCCCAGCCTCTCCCAGTGGAACCACGCTCCTCAGCTTGCGACAGGCAGGGGAATGGGGCATGTTCCATGTGAAAAACCAGCCAGGTGAATTTTGCCCACTCCTTGACAAGGGGACAGGCAGCGGTCACCCCACAGCTCTGCAGAAGGGGTGGCAGCAGACTGGTTTGCAGAGTACTGGGAAGCTTGGAGGACTGAAACCCAGTATGGTGTTGCCCACAGCAATGCATGTGCTGGTCCATCACCTCTTTCTGTCCACTCAGCTCATCGCAAGCCGCTGGGGTTCAGACCTTTGCTGCTCTGTCCCGATCTAGACATCGTGATGCTAAGGGTGGAATTCAAAAGAGACACCAATGATCCATCCTGTTCCTTTTGGATCCACACGCAGGAGGAGATTAGAGACCAGGGAGAGGTGTGAGGAGGACAAGAGGTCCACAGACACTTCAATATTGTCTACTGTTGCTTGGGGCCTGCTGGATAAGCTCTTTGAGACTGTGGACAGCCATGCCCTGATCTTCCTGACCTTGAGTATGGTCCTCACAGTGACCCAGGCAAGCTCTGGCTCCCAGTGAAGATGGGGGGGGGGTGTGTGTGTTTATTCATCAGCTTATTATCCACTTAACAGCATTTGTCAATCTGCCTTCCCCTCTCTGAATTTAGACATTTCCTCGTCACTCCCAAACACACAAAAAAAAACCCATGGAGAGAGCACAACGAGCCTTATCAGACCCTGCCTTCTGCTGAACTCCGAGTTGGATTCAAAATTTCCTTCTCCTCCAACTCTTCTCCTTGCTGGCCCAAGTCCCTGCCGGGACGGCGACCGCCGGAGCCCTGCAACTATCACTCTCAGGGGTGACGCCCAAACGCAGAAGGTTTTGGCTTTCTTTTCCTGTAAAATCCACTTTCAGAGACTTTTCTCGGGCTCGGCTGCCCTCAGAGAAAAATCCAAACCTCACTTCTTTTCCCAGTTTTTCCACGGTAACTTCAAATAGAAAACAGAAAACAACCCACCAGAAAAGCACTGACAAAACAAAAAAAGCTCAATTCCCCCGGGCTGAAGGGAAGTGAAATCAAAAGGGAAATGAAATTTATACACACAGGCTTTATATTTTGGGGAAGTGCCTGTTGACAAAGGTCAGGGAGGAACACGCTGCTGGGATGGCTCTTCTCTTTTAAATTCTGCTGCTGATACCAAACGCTGAAACTCAGTAAAATATTTGCATTGAAAATTTTCTATTGTTCTTCAGAAATAACTATGAGATACGTAACTAGGGGATTTTGCAGAAGTAAAATTGAACCACAAGGGAAAGGAGAAAAAAAAAATAAAAAAGCCTTCTGCCTCCCAAATATCTTCCTTTTATCCCTCATTCGTGCCTCAGCTTTTCCACAAAGTGCTCTTTCTTCTTCCACCTCATCCCCTCCCAGAATATTGCGTGATATTGGAGCATGATTTCTTCTTGAAGAAGAAAAGCCACATTGTTCAACATCTTCCTCCACTGAATTATGCCAGAGTGGCACCTATTTTGGCAGAGACTTCAGAGTTTCCTCATACCTGACTAATAAGAGATGATGAAAAATATGATTCATTAAAAAAAAAAAAACCACCACAGATCATAATCTGAGAAAATTAAACACGCGTTTTTATGTATGGCTTAACATTATATTTGTTTTTAATAACAATCAAAGCTCAAACAAATGGTTTAATCTCAAGGCTCCATCTTGTGGCAAAGCAAAGCAAATTCACTCCTCGTGAAATTAATTAATTAATTAAAAACGTGCAGTTCTTAACCACCCCCTATAACCAGTGATGCCCAAGGAGTCGGCTCACTCACGTGCAGCCCGATTTTGATTTAATACACTGGAAAGCCTAGAGCAGTGGACAGAGCTGTGATGATTATGACATATCCCGAGCATCCTGACCTCCTGATGGAATATTCCCATCTGACAGGGTAGTGCTTGGGCACGTTTGTATGACAAACCTCTAGCAAAAATGTGGGATTTGGCATTTGGCTGGTATCTCTCATCCAGCCTTATTAAGTCTTTCATTTAGAATTACATCCATGGCACAAAAGCATGGCAAAATTATTAATATTATTATTACTATGAATTATTTTGGATCAGTTAGCAGAAATTCTAGTTAAAAAGGTGGTTTATGAGTGGGAAGGGGTAACCAGCCAGCAAAGTGCTGAAGTCCGGCCAGGGTGGGCATCCCTTTGCTCACGCCCAGGGCCATTTGGCCACTCTCTCTGCCATGAAATTGCTGCGTTATTTCCAAAAAAACCCATCCCTGGCACCGTGCCTCCTGGGAGCAGGAGCTGGGCAGCCCTGCCTCCTCCAGATAAAGCACAGACTTTCCTTGGGCTGTGGAGGAGGGGGGGACCGGCTGCCTTATCTTCCTTCCTCCAGCACCATGTGGGAATGCGTCATCTTCTTCTTTTTTTTTTTTTTTTATTTGCTAAATATAAAATGAGGCTGGTTTTTAGCATGTGGGAGCTGGCAAGTTTCCTGGAGCACATCCTGGGCAGGAGTGGCTGGCATCTGTGGGTGCTCCCTGCCTGCTCCTCCACCCCAGCCAGCCAGGGAGCCCCAGGACCTCCTGGTCCTGTCACCAGGGAGGTGATGGTGCTAATTTGAGAATGGGATTGAGCTAATTTTATCCTGGTAAAACTATTTGCAGAGGGATCTGGACAGGCTGGATGGATGGGCTGAGACCAACGGCATGAGGTTCAATAAGGCCAAGTGCTGGG
>JAOTQQ010000063.1:2819999-2842758 GCA_026546715.1 Gallinago undulata | reverse complement strand
ACCTGCTCTGGGTGGACCTGCTCTGGCAGGGAGGTTGGACTAGATGATCTCCAGAGGTCCCTTCCAACCTCATGTGATTCTGTGATTCTGTAACCCTAAGTCAAATGTGCAAGAACAGGGGTTGCCATAAGAAATCTCTTAGGAACGAGCTGAAATGACATTTTTCCCATTAAAAAATGTCGCATGTAAAGGTCTAGTTAGAGGAACGCACGGCTCGCCTTCACAACAGCTCAGCTGGCACCACTCTCCAGAACTGTTAGCCTTTCCCAGTATGTCCTGGCGTGGGCAGGGAGGGGGTGGCAGGGGGCTGCTCATCTAAAAACATATGTGTTTGGGGTTTTTCTCACGGTTTTGTTTTTTTTTTAACTTCTTTTGGACCCTTTGCCCAGGCCTCTAGGTCTTCCCTTCAGAGCCCGTCCCACTGTCACACACCACACACACACATTTGCACAACCAGCCAGAGCACAGCACCTCTCCTGGCTCAGCTGCCACCAACAAGAAACACAGGTTTTGGCTCTGGGAGGAAAAACCCTGTCTTTTTTACCCTGGCAACGTTGCACGTGCTGTTCTGTTTGGGTCCTTGCTCAGGATTTGCACATAAATCTGAAATGGCTTTTTTTTAAAAAAAAAAAAAAAAACAGACAAGGAAATGGTTATGCAAAAAAGCCTCCATTGGTGTGGACTTACGTTGGAGAGAATGTCGTAGTAAAGAAAACTAAACCAAAATGCAGGGATATTTTAATTATTCCAGCCTAATAGCTATGAATTTTGCTGCTCTTCATCTTTGTCTGCTGAGTCGGGGTTTTAGAAAGGAGACTGCATTTCTTTCACGTTTGGGGTTTTTTTCTTTTATTTGTTACTGATTAATTATTCATCAGTCTCATGTAAACTGGGACTTTATATGCATTTTTCCCTGCAGAGCCTAATGGCTATGAATTTGACACTACAAGGTCAACTTGGCAAAGTAAGAAACAGCTGAGGGGCCAGAAAATCCCTCGCGTGCTTCGTGATGCTGTCACGAGCAGGAAAAACAGCTTGTGTTCCTGCAGGGGCATCTGAGCAGCTTTAGAGCTGTGCGACTGGGAAGGATGGGAGGGATGAAGTGGTGTGTGGTTTTGGGGTGTCCCCGCAGCACCTGGGGTGCTCGGAGGCCGGTTTGTTCCATCCGAGCAGATGGTGTCACCTCCTCAGGGGCCGGGAGAGGAAACCCCCCTGCTCTTACAGCTCCCCTTTGGGTGCCATTAAAAAAGATTTAATGTTAGTTACTTTGTGGTGGGGTTGGAGCAGATCCCTCAGCCCTCAGAGTTCTCCTGCTCCGTCAGCCTGCTCTGCCTTGCACTTTCTTGGGGGAATTGTGGATAAAACACTTTTTTAGCTAAATCTGTGGCATTGCAGCCTCTGTCTTTCCTGTTAGCAGGTTCTCCCACACATTTGTTCCCTACAGGTAGGCCGAGCAGAACTCGTGGTCTTATCCAGATGACAGGTGAGCATACCATTCACCTGCATATACGCCTCCAAAAATATTGTTTGCATCAGTTTTTGCAGCTTTTTTAGGTGGCCATGGCAGTGGCTCAGCTCTCTGGGGTGGCTGCTCGGAGGGATGGACTTGGTGTGCAAGTGCAAAGGACATGTGGGTACCTCTGACCTTTCTTCTGGCCTTGAAAACCTTTAAAGATGCTAAATTACCTTTTAAATTCTCATACATCTGAACATTCAGAACATCTAGTTCAGAAGATGTTTGCTCTCGTGGTATTTGGTAACAGGTGAGGCCTGGATGAATCCCACCTGGAGTCGGTTCAGGTGATGCCAGAGGGGAGAGGAGAGGGCTTGGAGGAAGCCAGAAGAGAAACCACGGTGCCCTGGCAGTGTGAGAGTGGCCATTGCCCCTCCTGAGAGGTGATAACTTGGGATTCCTCCTGGATTTGTTGGCACTAATCTCGTTCACCCTCCAGCCTGGTAGGAAAACTCATTGAACAAGGAGTCACAATATTGACTCCTTACTTTTGGGAATGGGCAAGCTTTAAATGGCCCTTGTCAGAACCATATACTTATTTATAAACGATAAATAAAATGTGTTAAGCCCAACAAGCGTTGAATTTTGGTTTCTAACCAGTAAGCTCTCCCAGCCAGTCACAGCAGCTCGTGGAGAACTTTGCTCCATCTGTCTGCACAGCACGTCAGCTCGTCTGAGACAGGTTGACCTCCAGCTTCGCTGCTGAATAACGAGACAAGGAATGTGTTCAAGCTGTTGAGTAAACCACCGTCATCTGCAAGAGATTTCCCATCCTTGTGCCTTAATGGTCAGAACAAATCTTTGTGGGCTCATCTCATGCTTGGTGGGAACGTGCTGCTCTTCATCTTTATCTGCTGAGTCGGGCTTTTAGAAACACGACTGAGTTTCTTTCACAAGTTTGGGTTTTTTTCTTTTATTTGTTACTGGTTAATTATTCATCAGTCTCATGTAAACTGGAATTTTGTATGCTTTTTGCCCATTTACTGATCCTTGAATTCCTGTGTTCGTGTGTCGCTGGGCGATGCTGCAGCGATGGAGGCCCCAGGGATGCAGCTCCAGGGACACTTTGACATACACCAACACTTCGGGTGTCTGCCCCATCACTTCGGACCTGGAATCAATCCACAAAACACTCTGGTTTGATGCTGGGAATGGGTAGAGTTTTTCCAAAGAGATGACTTTCCACTTAGGGCAGGAGGCCCAGTATCTGGAGGAAAGCCACCACCCCAACCTTGCTCAAGATGACTTCTGCAACTGTCCCTGTCCTCGGTGTGGTGCCACAGCATCACCAAACTGCTCCTGGGTCTACAGCCAGCGCCTGGGAGCTGCTGAAATTCCTGAATAACTGCTATGTCTGCATTTATTTTAAAGTACCACACTGGTGACCTTCCCCAGAAGAAAACTTGCTGGCAAGATGGTCCTTCAGTGAGTGACACCTGCCACAAATTCCAGCCACAGGTGCAAGGATCGCTTTGGAGGTTGAAGCTTGGGAAGCAGCTTGAAGAAATCCCAAAGGTGATACGGCTCAGCAGCCTGATGGTTGCCCACCAAGTTCCTGCCAGCTCCCTTTTCTTTGCAGCCCTGCTCTGAAGCTTCGTGGTTCCCATTTCATACAGATTAGGGAGCTCTGCGTGCTCTTCTCGCCTTCTGCCATGTCCTTGACTCAGCTCCACCTTGCCAGATGTGGGTGCTGAGGGTGAATGTGAGCACCCTCACCTTGGCTTTGTGACTGGTGGAGCTCACTCAGCCTCTGTGGCCCTAAATTCATCGTTGAGTGAGTTTTCTGTGACTTACCCACCCATCTTTTTTACCTGCTGCTCCCCAGATGGAGACATCTGCTCTGTCTCTGTGCCCCATGGAGCCTTTCAAGAGATCCCGGTGCTATTTGCAAAACAGTTTAATTTTATTAGCTCGTCGATAAACCGGCAGGGGATAATTATACACCAAAACCATCTAGACTTGAAAGCACAGTGATCGCTCCCTTGTTCTCCGTGAGCTGTAACCTAATGCAAAACCCTCTGTCGTTTTCCATTTTCTGGTTCTTTCATTCATTCCTGCTGCGTAATTAAAAATGGCTTATAAATAAACACTGCGGATGATTTCCGAAATGTTCTGTATTTGCTTGCAAGGCTGGTACTTCTGTCATTGGCCCACTTAAGTGATTTTGAAAGATTGTATACAGGTTCCTTTTACAATGTATTTGAAGTTTGTAATCCTGCTTAAATACACAAAAATAGGAAGGATTAACAAACTGCCACACCGAGGCCAAAAGAAGACAGAGCTAAAAGCAATCAAGGAGCAGCCTATCCGATACATGAAATAAATTGGGGGAAAAGTGGAAAACTGTCAACAAAAATAATATGTTATGGATCCTCAAGCCTTTGTGTTTATGATAGAGGAAGCCTAAAATAATCTGTGGTTTCTGATGCTTGATTTAGTTTTCCACAAGCCTAATTAACACCAGATTAAGTTTGCTGCCACTATAGTTTATTGCTGAGACTGACAAATACTTGCTGTTTATTTGTTTTCTAAAAAAATGACTGAAGGCAATAACAGTATGACACAGTTAATAAGCTTGAAAACAATGCTATAATATTCATTTTTATAAACTAAGTCTTTAGGAGGAACCCCCCTGACTTTCCCTATTAAATTCTGGCCCTACAGTCCTTAAGAAGGAAAAAAATCCCATTGATTGAACGTCCCCATCGATTTAAAACACAGCCCTGTGAATTTAAGCTAAAAGTGAAGCACGTGTGACAGCGCTTTGCTGAAGGGAGATGGGCTTTACCATATGTTTAGAATAACTCAGGTGCTGGGGGGCTGGCCAGGTGTGGCCCAGAGGCACTGCAGAACGGAGCTGCACAAACTTACAGATGGAAAACCCAACATCACAGGCAATCAACCCATAATATAGATGTTATCGATGAAAACCACACTGGAGTGGCGTCAGCCATGATGCGACTCGGTCCCTACGGATGTCACCCCATCAGGATTGAACCCCATTCCCAGAAATCCCAGAATACAAGCCACCACCTCGGTGACATCCCAAATCCACAATCGCTTATTCGTTCGGGCCGCCTTGCTCGTGCAGGATGAGCCACGAAAGTACCCCGGGATTTCTGATGTGAGTGAAATTCCCTGCCGGATAAATGCCACCCGAGAGCCAAGAGTGCAGCTCCCCAGCCTGCAGATATGGGCTGCTCGTGCCAAAAAGCTGCCAAACAAACTCGAGGCCACATCCTTTCGCCACCATCCTGGGAAACGCACGCTCCATCCAGTGCCTTCGTCAGGGATCCTTCTGGACTTAAGCCAAGCCAAAAGGCACAGAGGCTGGCAAAAACAGACCTTCAAAAGTTACCTAAATCCTTCCAAGCCTCTTAGCAAGTCTGGATGGGGCACGGATTGAGATCTGGCCGGAGAGTTGGTGTTTTACAAGACTGATCACTTTGATTCATATTTTTCATTCATTCTGTGTCAGCAGAAACAGAATATTTCATGAACATATGGAAGCAAAGAGCCAGTTCAGACTTTTTCTTTCCTTTCTCTTTCTGACATGGTGGAGGAAAGCTGTTACCGAAGCCCTGGTGCCCAGGCCTGGGATTCGCACCTCTGCCACCTGGAGTAAGTCACTCCACTCGAGCTGGTGGTACCTCCTCAGGAGCTCTGATGGTTTCTGGGGGCTGCACTGGGCTCCTGGCAGACCCTCAACCCCTAAAGAAGTCATCTGGGCCGAGGGAACTGATTGTATCTGTGTGACTAAAATGCAGACATAGACGAGGATGACCAAGTCAGACAAACAGACATTTTCACTGCAAGTCAGAGCCAACGTAGTCGCTGAGTTTTCATCCTTGAGTCTTTATCCTCCTCTGAAGCAAAGGCCAAAATAGTATTGTCTTTGTGCTGACCTGAACCCAGCCTATTTTTGGACAGGCTCAACAGATAAGGTTGCTGCTTAGTGACACAGCCAGCAGCTCAGCTGGGAGATAAACAGAAAATCATAAGCCAGCACGAATGTCTGATGAAAAGGGGCAAATGTCAGGACGTAGCGGCTTTCTGCTCTTTTCCGCTCTGTTTTATAGCTCACCGCTGGCAGCAGCTGGCTCGAGCACGATGCTGGCTGTGAGGAATGGACCCACCAAGGGCTGGCTCACACATCTCTTCCTGGCCATGAGAAATCAAGGAGACACCTCCAAGCATCCCGTGTCTGGAAGCTGAGGGACTCGTGGTCCCGCCTGCACGATGCCAGTTGAGTGTATCTTAAAGCTCGCGCTGTTTTCTGAAATTCACCTTTTAAAGGATTCTTTTTCCAACAGAGGTTGCAGCCTCCTACTCCAAATTGCTTTGCAAAGCTGTGATTGGTACCAGTGTCGGGGGCAGCCCCAGGCTCACTCTGAAGCCCCCATCCTGCCACCAGCCACCCTGAACAGAAAAGGACAGGACTTTAAGGAATTACACTGAAACAGAAGAAAAATAGTGAAGATTTCAGTTAGCATCAGGCTAAAAAATCCTCACTGAAAAAGCTATCACTTTATTTAAGGTGTACTTGGGGAACAGCAATTACAGCCCTGCACTTTATCATGCTCCGTAATATTGTTAATTTTGCTAAGAAGTGGGTGAGACAGGCTTGGGCTGTAGAGCCATTTGGATTTAATAATGCACTTCCAGACCTTCTTAGCCCAGATTTCTCAACCGACTGTGCAAGGATTTATCGTTTGCTGACTGTAAGTGAATTACTACAGGGTAACTCAATCCCGGGTTGCAGGCAGAGGAGGGGTGATGTCTTTCGTATGGCCGGGGAGAGCCCACGACGGGCTGAGCCTGGGGCTGCATCTGCAGGTGGTTCCCACGGCAGGGGACACCACGTCCTTCAAGGCAAAAGGGAAAAAAAAAAGGAAAAAAAAATGACACGAGAAGCCTTTTGTGGGCATCTAAATAATATTTGTTCTTAAAGAGGTGTGCCGGAGCCCAGCACTGCTGATCATGTCTCAGGGGGAGCTGTGTTGGGCATGGTGACCCTGCCTGCAATCTCCCCCCTGTCCCCAAACCCCATTCAGGGCATTTCCTGGGGCAACCAGCATCGCCCAGGGGACGGAGGCTACAATCAGCCTCAGCACCTTCCTGCCTCGCCAAAGACTGCTGCCAAGGCAGATGTCCTCATGCAAAATGCGACTGTAACTTGCATTAAAAGAGGAAAGTGGTTATTTCAAAATGTCTTGTAGAGACAAAACGCCCAATGTCCCGAGCGGACGGCCGCAAAGCTTTTTCCTCAAATCTGTTTTCTAATCCCGCAGCAGATGCTGAGTTGTTCTACTCTTTGCCCTCCCCCTTGGCTCCTGAGCTGCTCTCCGTGGCTCGCTGGTCACGTAGCAGCAATTCTCCTCCTTTCCAGATGCTGCACCACGTAAGGCAGCGAGAGACCCACGCAGTCTCCTCCTGCTTCTTGCATCAGCAGCTGCGGGGCTGGGGCAGCTCTGATGTTACTGGGGACCACGGGAGGGGACCAGCAGGACCTGAGCCCCACTGAAGCAGCACATGTTTTGCCAACCCAAGCTCCTGTAGCTTCCCCCTCTAAATATTTTGATCGTGTTCATTCATCAGCTTCAGAAATGAGTAGCTGAGCCCCGTAACAGAATTATGGGGGTGTTTCCCTGGGCTCTGGGTGCACACGTGTGTTTTAAATCCCATCTGCAGCTGCCACGCAGGATAGGGCTGCTCGGGGCAGGGGTCAGAGGGGGATTGGATTTGATGGGATGGCATTTGGGCATGGGCTGGTGCAGTGGTGCTGCTTTTCCTGGGCCACCACTGGCAATTTTAAGCATCCAGCATCCCCTCCTGCTCCCCGGGGCGGAGTGGGAAGGGCTGTCATATCTGATTTGGCGGTGGGCACCTCTTTGGGCTGCCCTGTCCTCCTTCCCAACCTGAGGGTGCATTATTTATGGGCAACTGCCTCCCTGCCATCACTTCAGCAGCTGCAGCCCCAGCGAAGCCTCCCCATCTTTCCCTTTCCCTCCCCATCCTTCCCTTTCCCTCCCCGCCATCCTGTGGACGTCTCTGCCACTCCACAGGATTTGCTGGAATGGGGGTGGCTTGAGTCCTGCTTTAAAGCTGGCAGAGGAGCAGAGAAGATGATTGGGTTGTCCTCAGGCTCGGCAGGGAGAGGAAACAACCCTGCTGAGCCCTCCCTTGTATTTCAAAATACATCTTGGGGAACCCAGCTGCCAAAACCTCTGCCTTCCCTCCCCCAGACCCCACAAACAGCCTCTGGTTTCAGGCCAGTGCCCGGAGCTGCCCTTCTCCTGCCCTGCTTCAGCTTTGTTTCCCCTCCAGGCAAAGCAAAGCCCAGAGAAGCCCAACCTCATCTGCTCCCTCGTGTCCGGGGGGGGTCTGGCCTGTAACCACAGGGTGGCCACTCTTTTCTCCCACATTTTCTGGAAACCGCCACCAAGATGCGAGCAGGCAGTGGGATCCCAAATGCATCTGCTTTTCCAGGCACGATCCAACCACTCCCGACGGCAGTTTAATTACTCAGCTAAATTACTCTGTGCTGTCTGTCCTTATCTGCACCATGCCCTTGCTTCTGCCGCCTCAGCGTGACCAAAACTCTTAATAATGGAGTGGATAATCAACAGCCTCTTGGGGGATCCCGTTTCCAGGGGGCTCATGAGCTTCCTGGGATTCCTGAGCCGTTTCACGACCCCTGGCACTCTCCGTGTTCTCACAAATGGTAATTCCACCCAGGAACTGCCAAGCTCAGAACAGGAAAGTCCTTTTGGCTTGGGTGCAAGCCTCTGCAAATCTCTACGTTTACTAAACCGCTTTTCTTTCCTTTACTCCTTTCCCCCCTTCCCGCAGCCCCCCGTTCCCTCTCCCCACTGCTGCCCAGCTCAGGGTCCTCCCCCTCGGAGGGGGGGGGTACATGGCAGATGACCCACCTTTTTGGGTCCTCCCAGAAGGGACATTCAGACACCAAGTCAGCAGAGAGGACTTTCTGAGTGGGGTGCCCGGCAGCCCCACATCTCCCAGTACCCGTTCCCACCTCGGGGAGACCATGGTGGCCAAGGTGGGGGGTGAGCACCCCGGCTGCTCCCCCATCACCTGCAAAGCTCAGCCCACGCTGGTGGCTCTCAGCAGGGCTTTGCCACCAGGTGGCTTGAAGGTAAAGGAGATTTGGCAGATATTCAGCTAAAGCCTAAATCCGGGTCACAGTTGCTTTCTTCTGTTAATCCTTCTCAGTCTTTTGGATGGACCCCAGGGTCTGAGAGCAGGGCTCGGATTTTCACGAGCATCAGGAGGTCAGCAACGCCTTGGGTAAAAATTACACATCACAAAGTGGCACATTTTATGGGACAACATCACGCAGAGATCCTTCATGCAGATCTTCCAACCTCCCGTCACTTGTTCCCTGCCATCCATTGTACAGAACGATCCTTATGCTCAAACTTTCTCCGTTAATTGCCATGGAAATTTGATAATTTCATCCTAAAGCAGAGCTGAGGAAAACTCAGGAAGAGCTCCGATTACTGAAAACTGGAAAAAATTAATCTTGATTAAAGCACTTCCCCCATGAAAATAAGGACCTCCTGAACTTTGCAGAGAGCTGATTGCTCGGAAGCTGTTCTTCGGGCAGCGTCGAACTGTACTTCTGCCAGTTTTTCCTGCAACATTATAATAAAAGAACCTAGCCATCGCGAGGCAAGAAAATAACCTTTGGAGGTGTAATTTAGTGGGCTATTGGCAAGACCGTGCTTCAGTTCCCTTCCACGGGAAAGTGCCAAAATATGCATATTACCCTCCAAATACATAACGGCTGTAAAAGTGCCTGGCAGCTGTCAGCACCCATAGGGCTTCTCAGAGTGAAAAATAGGACTTGAGCATCAAAGATTTATTATTTTTTTTTGCCAGCACCAAAAGAAGGAGCAAAAGAGAAAATGGACCCTGTTTATTTGGCATTTTTAAGATGAGGAGGCAGAAGTTATTTTCAAAAGATCTTCATAGTACTGCTGTCTGTGTTTTCTGGAGGCTTCATGCCCTCTAAGATAAGAGAGGATGGGGATAAGAAGTGCTACAAGTCTCTTTGTAGCGTTTAAGTACACCTGAAGTTTGCATTTAAAACCAAACCGTTTGTTTTATTTTATTTTATTTTATTTTATTTTATTTTATTTTATTTTATTTTATTTTATTTTATATTTTATTATCAATTTCACTTCATTACTTTCTTTAATTAAGTATTTTTCTTATTTCCTTTGAGGAATCCATTTCCCTGGCACTTTACGGAGTAAGTGTGATGGTGGCCCTGCCCTGGCATGTGCCATGTCCCTTTGGTGTCCAAACTCTTACACCTTGGACAACGGTCCCGAGGAGCACACCCGTGTATTTTCACCCTTGCCTGCCCCATCCCCACCCAAAGGCACTACAGATGCTTACAATTATTTGCAGATGCAGGATGCCAATGCAAATTTTTGTAGTTACAATTTGTACCCCCAAAATTGTCCTTCTGAAGAGTTGTCGCCCACTTTCTCCAGCCTTTCAACACTCTTTATTTATTTAGGAATTGACTCGCAGCGTAGGAGAGCAAACATCACCCTTGCTCCCAACCCCCCTCAGCAAAGGAGATTTATTGCATTATTATGCAGAAACGGGACGGATTTGCTGGGAGGGAGAGGATGTGCTTGGCTGGAGCAACCTCAAGGTCAGTTTGCCCTCAGATTAGGGATGGACCAACCCGCGGAGCAGACCTGAGGACACGGCAGGGCGGTAGCTGCTTCTCTCAGCTGGCCTAGGCATCTCTTCCCCAAGGAAGTCAAACCAGAAAATTATTCCACCTCTTTAGGAGCTGTTTCTGCAGAGCTCTCCATGCTGCCGCGGGGTCTTTCCATGGGGATTTTGCTACAAGACCCCCTTGCTTCTCCTCCTTCCAGCTGCTTTGGAGACCAGAAGAAAATAATTGAAATAAAGCACGTACAAAGCAACAGGAGCCCACTTCCAAAGCGGAAATTGCTACTGGAAGTGAACATTGATGTAAAACCTAGCCCTCTTGTGCTCCAGATCCTGGCTGGACCAGTGGTGGGGTTCATTTCGGTCTGTTCTGGGTGGGATGTGAATTTTGTTGCCAGGTCGTTGTCTGCCATTGCTTCACAGGAGATGTGCTTTCATCCTGCTGCTCAGCAGAGCCTCGCATTTCTCGGGAATGTGTTAGAGCTTACAGGATGGATCTCCACAACACAACCCTGCTTTTAGCTGCAGGGGCTTGAGAAGAGTTTGAAAAACCTCATGCGCTGCCGTTGTTGTGGACTAAGCGCCAGCAGAAGCCCATGCAAAGCTCCTGATGAAATGACCCCATCAGCCAGGACTGCTCAGATGGTGTCAGAAAAAAAAAAAATAAAGAAAGAAAAAGAGAAAAAGGAAATAACTGAAAAAGTGAAGGAGTAGTCCAAGGAGATGCATGTCCAGGGTGGGAAACTCTGTATGAGGTCTTGGCAGCATCAGCTCAAGGTAGCCTTTCCTCCAGCAACTTAATACAATGACCTGGTTCCTATTAAACTGATGGTTAAAAGACAAGTTAAAACCCAACTGGTGTCTATCCCAGGCAGTTCCTATTATCCAACTCATCCTTCACCTCTGTAGTTTTCATCCCTCTGGGTTGGGCCTTTCAACTCTTTCTTTCAACGCGTTTCCCCCAGACACCGCAAATCATAGACATAGTCAACTCCATCACCCCTTCGTGTCCATGACATTGCTCGTGGTCCACACTATGATCCTCAGCGGTGGCTGAAGATGTCCCCTCCTGCTGGGCAGCCCCTCCTTTCCGCCCCTGTCCCCCACCATGCTGGGGGTTCCACTGGTCCCACTGCACCCCAGAAAGACATCTCCGAGAGGCCGGTGCTCCAGCCACGGCCGCTTCCCCTGGACTTCATTATTCCATTGACAGCAGTCAATATCTCCCTGCCGAGGAATGTATTTACTTATAGGCACATAAGTAATTCATTTATAAAATTGAATTATCTGACTAGGGAGATTGTGTGTTTTGATTGTGTAGCAGTATTTCTGAAACCGACTTAAAATTGATAAAAGCCAGATGGAAAGCGGAAACAGTCCATTTCATGACTCTTTAAACGTTTAAGTTGGTTAACCCTTGTACTGCACAATTTTTGAAGTCGGGGTGTAGTGTGGAAGCAATTTGTTGGTGAGTTCTCAGGATTCAAAGTGGGCTGTAAGTGCTCGCCGAGGGGGGAAAAGGAGTCTCTGCAAGGACTCTTAGTAGGAAAAAACGCTTACAAGAGAGATGCTTCATCTGGGGAGTTGTTACAGCCAGAAGAATTTCTAAGACAATGGGTAAAATCCGACTAATGGGTGTTTTGGGTCCCAGAAAGGCTCCTGAGGGTGTAGAATGAGCAGCAAATCCCACAGGTAGCTCTGACCAGGGCTCAGGTAGGAAGGTGGGGATGGCAAAGCCCAACCTGACTCTCCCGGCTCCGCTGCGGCTCCCTCCGGCGTTACAGACACCCAGGAGGTGGCATGGATAATAAAAATAAAATAAAAGTGCTGAGAAGCCGACCAGAAGCGGAAGCAAAGTCCCTCTGTGTGCGAATGGACAGCAGAAGTGGTGAAAGGGGGGTTATTTTGCTTTACCTGTGTTTCAGGCATCAGAGAAAGGAGGAAAGGAGGCACACAAGGAGTGACTTTCAGGGCTGCTCACCTGCTGGGGAGCAGTGTCCAGCCCTGGTGGTTCGTGCTGTGAAGACTCACCAGTGCATATGAATCAAGAAAAGTCACAAACTCACTTTATTGCTCTGTTCTGCCCCTTTTTTTTCTTTTTTTTCTTTTTTTTTTTTTTGGTGTTTTTTATATTCTACCCCCATTTGCCATCGGAGAGTATCCCCCCCACGCTGGGCTGGATGCTGCTGGGGGCTGGCTCAAGGACCACGTTACGGCAGAAATCCTCAGCTCGCCCCGGCAGGACCCAGCCCTAAACCCAAACCTTTCCGAAATATCTACCAGTGTGATTGAAAACCTGCCTCAAATTCTCTAACAACTAAGGAAAAGCGTGACACAGCGGGTCCATCTCCCGCATCCGCAGCCGAAGGGAGGGAGGGGGATCGTGGGGCACATCTGCATCCAGTCCCCCCTCCATCTCTGGTACCAATAAACCTCCGCAGGTGCCGGGGCTCGGGTTGTCTTCTCCACTTGCTGCAGCGCCAGATCTCTTCCCTCCCGGAGAAGTCTCTCCAATTAGACTGCCTTTAATTGGTTTTCAGTCCTGCTTCTGCCGCGTTCGCATATTGGAAAAGCGAAAGCTCCCCAGACCGAAATACTTCACGGTCCCGGTTTCCATTTCGTTACTATTTTCCGAGCTGGTTTCCTGTTTTCCTGTTGCCAAAAACACGCATCCGCAAAGAGCAAAATAACTCACATACCAAGGGCTTGAAACATTCGTCTCTGCGCAGAAATTAGTGAAAACCTGGTACATTTTTGTATCGGCTGCGGTCCTTGCTCTCCCAGCAGATGGATTTTTACCCCCGTTTATTGGTGCAGGGAGGAAGCCCCGGCGCTTGCATGTCTCCTCTGGTTTTGGGTCCATAACTCAAATACCAGGGACTGTTTCCCTTCACGAAACAGTATTTTTGAGACCCCAGCAGAAGCGGGTGTTCGCTTCTCACCAGTTCAAAAATATTTCATCGTAGGGCAAAAATAACAGGGAAGCTGTAAAAGGGCAGGCAAAGGGCTCCGGGATTGGAAAAATTCACTCTGTCTAGAGTTACTGCTTTCATGGCTCCATTCAGGAGAAAAATAATAATGTGGTATTGTGAAAGGCCAGGAAAAGAAAAACCTTTTTACTGGGGCACAAAGCCAAGGCCACTCGACAGGCTCCGTATCTTGCACATCCTGACAATTTTCTTTGTATTTAAGCTATAAAGCTGCCCCGTGCCCCACTCGTTCCATCCCCGCAGCTCCAGGCCTGCAAAGCTGGGCATCAAGACCTTGAAGTTTTGATGAGCTGATGGTTAAAACCTAAAGGAAATCTTCCAGCGGTCCCATTGGGATTTTTTCCTGCGGCGTGAAGCCCAGGGAGATGCTGGCGGAGCATCCCTGGGCAGTGCAGGCTGCCGGGACGAGCAGCTCATGGGGTGTTGAGTAAATAAATAGTAACACAAATTCCTCCAAATAAGGCTGGTTCATGTGAGGGATTTGATAAATTGCAGCATTTTCTCTTAGTTTAATTAATTTTTTTTAATTATAGGAGAAAAAGAAAATTATTTAAATTTCCTCGGCCGTGGCCGCTTTAGGAAATAAGAGCCAGTTTTTGAAAGAAAACATAGAAAAAGGGAGGTGATGGGGTTTGAGAGTAGGTGGAAATACTGTATTTTGTGGGTTCAGCTTGGGGGTTGAACCCTTTGCAGGGGGCAGAGGTAGATTCCCACCTCCTGTCCCCGACCGCAGCCCTGCCCCTCTGCGTGGGGGACTCGGACCCACAAAGAAAACAAAAAAAAGAGGAAACTATAAGTTTACAAACTCATGTTCCTCGTATCGCCTTTCTCTGCCCAGCTCCGATCGGGTCTGGAGTGTTTTTGCAGCGGGCGAAGCAAACCCTCCCAGGGCAGGAGGAGAACCAGCTGCAGCCTAAGGAAAAGAAAATTAAATTAAATTAAAAAATCAAGGAGCAAGTGACAGGGTTTGGTGGTCAGCGGCCACCTCCGACAGAGCCTCAAAATGTTCTGTTAGGATAGATGACTGATTTGGGACAAATACAACCCAAAATTGCTGTGGCTTCACCTCCTCCAGCCCTGTTGTAAAAATCAATGCAGCTTTAGAGGAAAAGGCAGAGAAAGTTCAGGCTGGTCCTGCGGTGTTCTCGTGGAAATTTTTTGTTTGAGGCATTAAATTTGATGGAGTTAATTCTGGTTTACACTGGCAAACCCAGAATCAGGAAGAAAAAGACATAAAATATGAATGGGGGGAGGGAGAAAAGAGGAATAATTTTAATTAAAAAGAGAAGAGTTGGCCAAAAAGCTCATGTAACATGAATATATTTTTAGGAAAAATCTGGGAAATAATTATAATAATTTTTATCACTTGATGCTCCAAGCATTTATTGCTAATATAATGTGGTGAAGAAGTCATTTTATTCAAATATTCCAGTTTAACATAAAAACTACTACAAATTGCTGATGTTTAGGCAAAGCGCAGCCGATTAAAAAACAAATGTCTCACTGAATTTTGATTGAGGGAATGAGGGAGGAGCAGGGGGAGAAATGAGCCTCTGGCTCTCCCAGCCCCATCCAACCTCCCTTGGCCGGTTCCGCATCAGCCTCTGGGTCACGGACCCCACATTCCCTCCCTTTGTTTTATATTAAAACCCAATAGTGTAAATAGTACTGAATGTAAAATAATGTGTTAGAGTGGTTTAATGTACAGCAGGAGCCGGGATATAAATCTGGCCCTAAGAGCTGAGAGCAGCCACGCTCCAGCTCCTGCTCGCTGTGGTTTAACCCACCCTCCCGTTATCACTATTCTCTCGATGCTTGTAAAAATACAAAATCACTCATTTCAGAAATGAAATTTGGTATCTTTTGTTATCCCCGTGATTGCTATTACAAGGCTTAAAAATACATGATCTTCTTATTGATCGTTTTGTAAAATGCGAATCAAATAATAAACAGAGTTAAATAAACCTCAGCAGTCGCCGGCTCTTCGAGGCAAACATTACACCTTCATCCTACACGAATACTAATTAATTTTCTGTATTTTCCCATAAATCTTTTCAGCACAGAAACTGCAGAGAAGGAAGCCCAGCCCAAGCTCTGTCCCCACTGCCTGGCACCACCAGAGCTTCTCCTCCTCTGCAGAGCTCAACCCATCCTGACCCCGTGCCAGCAATGGCAACGCCGCCACCGAGAATAGTTTTGGTTAAATTTAAAACTTACAGGCACTGTGTCTCCGGCGTATGAAATAATTTCTATATAGGAAAACAAAAAAAAAAAGAGAGAGAAAATTAATTTCCTTCACCCTGCTCGAGTTTCAGAGGAAATTCCATGTTATCACTCTGGAGAGCGCCCGCAAAAAGAAAACAGGGAGAAAGAAATCTTTCTTTCCGATCATAAAAATAACCCGACTGCAGCGCTGCTCTCTCTCGGCTGAGCAGGACGGGCGGCACGTGCCCAATTTGGGATTCGCTAGGAAATGGTATTTGCTGGAAAACGGTAAATCAGAGTGTTTTCTGGTGTCTCCAAGCCCCTGCCCGGGTGCCTGTGCCAGGGAGCGCCCATATCCAACTTCACCAGCAATGAGCATCCCCTGGAAAACAGGGCCACAGACGGAGTTCCAGAGCCAGCAGAACATCCCCCGCGATGCTGTGGGGAAGTTGTCCTCTTGCTGGAGTTGGAGGCGAAAGAAAAGCACGGTCTTGCCTCAAGATGGCAGACAGGAGACTTGGATCTCTGCTGCGATGTTTTCCGAGGCCTGTGAGAACACCTCGACCGTCCCAAAATGTGCCTGGGGATGGCACCACCCAACATCCCTGTGCCAACATCCCCAAATCCCTGTCTAAACATCCCCAAGCCCTTCTGTTAGCACCCCAAAACCCCGGCATCGGTAAAGAAATAGGATGGGTTGGGTTGGAAGGGATCTTTAAAGATCATCCAGTCCAAACTCCCGCCATGAGCAGGGACACCTTCAACTACACCAGGTTGCTCAAAGCCCCGTCCAACTTGACCTTGAATCATCCCAGGGATGGGGCAGCCACCACCTCTCTGGGCAGCCTGGGCCAGGGTTTCAGGCACAAATTGCCTGCTTTTGCTTCAGTTTAACCATATCTGCTTTCTATTTTTTTTATCAATAAAGCAAGTTTCCACTCCAGTTCTGCATAGCCAAGAACCACTGGTTCCAGGACTGGTTTCCCCCTGAGTTTCTGCCCCTCCAACCCCACCCATGGAAAGGTGATTGCAGGTGGATGTGTGCACAGCGCTTTCCATCAGCATTTTAGCATTTTTCTGTGCTTCCATTGTTTTGTTTATTGTTGCCAGCTCATTAGAGATATTTCATAGAATCACAGAATGGTTGGGGTTGGAAGGGACCTTAAAGATCACCCAGTTCCAACCCCCCTGCCCTGGGCAGGGACACCTCCCACCAGACCAGGTTGCTTAAAGCCCCGTCCAACCTTGGACCCTTCCAGGGATGGGGCAGCCACAGCTTCTCTGGGCAACCTGGGCCAGGCTCTCACTACCCTCACAGTAAAGTATTTTATATATGTATATATGTATTTTTCTTATAGTGCTATAAGGTGCATTCAGAAATGCGAAGGCAGCAGGTGAGCATGCTGGAGGGATGGGTTACATTTGACTTCTAAACACAAGTCAAAAGAGATGGAAGGTGTTTGCTGAATGGATGGAGCTTATCCCCTTGCGTGGACCACCCTGATGCAGTGCACACCTCATCCTTCCCTCCCTGCACCTTCAAAAGAGGTGACATTGTGAGACCCAGCAGAGAACCCACTGGCGTATCGCATACCATTTTGCAACTGAAGTTCTCTTTGATGGTTTAAAACACTGAAGTGCGACTTCAGTTTCACCCGTCCGTGAGCTTCTTCTTCCCTCTTCCAGGAAACCAGAAACGTGGAACACCAAGTTGTGATAGGGAGAGGTCTTTGGAAGTGAATGACTTAATATTGCATCAGGGGGACCCTGTGATTAGCCTTTAAGAGTGTCTTTCACTCAGGCCCTGGTGTCAAAGGCAGAAGGCAGAGATGCTCTTCCTGGGGTGGCTCATGGAGGAGGGCATCTTGGAGATGCCACTACTGGGAGCGGAGCCTGGTGCCCATGTAAAACTGGGTCACATTTGCAGAACTACTTCCCAAGGAAGCAAATTGCACACATCGAGTATTCAAATACAGTTTATAGCTAAGAAAAAAAAAGAAGACATAATAAACATCTACGCTGCATGAAGGTAAATTGAGCCGGATGGCGAGCGTTGGCTTCCTGGTGTCCAAAAAACCTGATGCTGAGCTCTTCGGGAGTCAGTTTGGTGCCGGAGGATGGAGGAAATGCTAATCCTCACTCATCCCACGTCTCCTTGCATTTGAAGATACAGCCTCGGAGTGTTATATCATTTGTTATTAATAACATCCATCGTGTGCACCCAAACTGCGTCTCATTTCATGCGTCCGACTGTTTGGGCATCGTGTGCCGTGGACCATATGGGTCTCGTTTGAACCCCCTCCGAATCGCAGGGGTCCATGTGCAACTGATAAAAGCCAATTTGGGGTGGATGGGAGGGAAGGGGGGGGGATGGGGGGTGGTACCTCTCTCCAGGCAAATCCAAGAAGGACGCCCTATATGTTTTCTAAGTGCTAAACCCAAGGGAAATTACTTCATCAAAACCCGATCCAGACCACAGTAATGAAGACTGTGATGTAGCCAGTGTTCAACCATGTTGACTTTACAGTACTGGAATTAATCCATCTGCATTGCAGCTCGGTGAAATCATTTCCAGCCCGTAGCGGCTCCGGGGCTGACTTCATCCTCGGAGCCCCAGATGCAGAGCCCTGGGAGTCGGGGGAATTACGGAGAGGACCGAAAGGCTGGTTCCCCGCGTAGGGTGACAGCTGCCTGTCTTCACGGAGAGGGGAAGGTGGTGGCAAATTTCTCAGAGGGGTGATCCAGACCCCACAGCTCCACGAGGTCTTTTCGGTGGCCGTGAGCAGGACGACGCTCATCTGCTCCCCGTCGCGGGGCTGGAGACAGGGGGATTTGCCGCTTTGCTCGCCCTCGATGAGATTATTCAATTTTAAACCCCAGAAAAGTCCCCGGTAATCTTACCGTGACCGCGGGTTATTCAGGGTGCAAATTCAGCCCGATGCTATCGGCCGTCCCGAGGGCTTCCTTGGGAAGGTGCTGGGCAAGCAGGGGCTTTCCCCGCTGCAACGAGTCCCAGCTGCCGTCACCGCGGGAAGCTTTTTTATCTTTTCAAAGTAGGCGCTCTAGATCTTTTTGGGCTATTCCCACCAGAAAAATAAAATAAAATAAAATAAAAAAATGCAAGCCAGGGGATGCCCCGGCTGCGAGTGCCCTCCTGGGAGCTCATCCCAACTCACGGAGCATCTCCCTCTTCTTGGAGAAGCTGAGAAAAGCAGAAATCCCTCCAGCTCTACACAAGCCACCCCCTGCCCACCCCCGTTTCACTTTCTTTTCCTTCATCCGTGCTTTTTTTATTGATGTTTTCTCAGTAAAAATGCTATCACCTTTTTCTTGGTAGTTGCTACAGAGCACAAGCACCTTTCTTTGCCTTCGGTGGAAATAAGGAGCTCCTGTGACACGAACAGCACAACAACCCCCCTCATTTTGGTGGGGTTTCTTCAATCAGATAAAAGCAAAAAACCCCCATGGGGATGGATTCTGACCTGCGGGGAAGGCAGTTGAAATCCCCAAGCTCTTCCTTGCACCCTGGTTGTTGCTGGAGGCCAGGGGTGGGATGGGGGTGGGATGGGGGGTGGGAGGGTGATGCCCCAGGGACCCCCGGGAGCTCCCACCACTGGGACTTGTCCAGCAGGAGGGTCCCCAAGTCAGGCAGGTCCTCAGCTAAGCCTGGAGTGCGGCTGGTGCCTCTACAGAGATGGGAAATTAATGGAAATTCATCGATGCTCAGCTTCCTGAGGAGCTTCCTGAGGTGTTGAAACTCTCTGCAAAAGCAGGATTTATAAACATATATAAAGGTAGATGGCTTATAAAAGTCAGAGGGCTCCAGCCGGCGCCGCAGGGCACGGGCAGGGGATGCCACCTTCGTCAGGCTGTCTGGAAGGCTGCAGGGATTAGGAAAAGCACAAAACAGGAGTATATCCAAAAGGATTTATCGATCCTTGTTTTCTTGCTGGGCTTTTTGCTGTCTTACCTAACCCCTCTCATGTAATTTAATTAAGTTTGTTTAATTTATTTTTTAAAAAAATGCATGTGGGACTAGTAAACTTAATTAAAAAGAAACATCGTTAAGCAGCCTGATACAGCTATAATTTGATTTAAAGTACTGGATGATACCAACAGTATAAATGTAAATCGATATGCATTTTTTTAAAAAGAAAGATCTAAATGGAATTTAAAATACTTCTTCGTTTGCAGCAGGCTTTTTGAGCTGGGGTTAATTGCAAAGTCTTTCTTCCTCCTCTTCTGTTGCTGTAGGGCTTTTTTCAAGTGGGGTAAGAAATATTTCATCCTCAAACAAATTACTGCTGGATCATTTGCCCTTTGTGTTCCGCATGCGAGCCAGGTTTCCATACCTTTGTTCATGTAGCACAAAATCCTGACTGCCCAGCAATCAGTGCCAGAGCTCTCATTGATTCCAAAGGCACCGGGAACATTAGGGATAATTTAGATTTGTTTCTGGATTTGGTTTTGGGTTTGTATTGCGGAGGAGAACCTTCCACCCAGCACGAGTCAAAGAGGTAGAAGTTGTCATCAGAGCTTGTTTATAATGCTTTTATAAATGTCTTCCATGTAACGCCATATGATACAGCATGTAGCGTTGCACGATGAGCCTCATGTCTTTTTCTGCTGTTTTTTGTTATTTAAATCTAATTCCACCTCCTCGCTCTCTGCAGAAACAGATGCTGGACCCAGAGGATGCTCCAGTCAATTTGTGCATCCCGCACCGTACAGCCCAGATATCCCGTATCGCCCCGATCAAATCCTTCCAAAATCTCCCTGCTGTGCACTGGACAGGGATTCACACTCTAAGAGAGAGAAAATACTTGGGAAGTCAGAAAACTGTCCCCAGGGGTGTGGGAGGCAGGGCCAGGGTCGGGTACCAGTTTCCTTCGCTGCCTCTAAACCTGCCCCGAAGGATGGAGCCGGGTGTAAGGGCTGATGCAGAACGACACCGACCTTCCTCCCCACCCATCAGCCATCTCCAAAACTATTTGCTAATTTGATATGAGAGCAAAAAGGCACTTTTTTTTTTTTCCTTTTCCCAGCAGCAAGGTTATTTTGTATGAGTTGCTGGTTTTAATCTTTTCTTTGAATTATTTGCAGAAACATTCGTGACAGGAGAGGAGGCAGCGGAATGATGGGAACCACGGCTTCACCTTCAGAGCTAAGGGAAACCCCCTCCCTTAATTACACTTAATTACTGAAACTGGTAATTGGCTTTGCCATCCGCATCTTTCCAGACCTGGACAAATCTGCGGGTGCAAGGTTTGCACCAGTGCAAGTTTTGCACAAACTGCAACCAGAGCTCAACCAACCAAAAGCAAATAATTAAACAAATGATAAATATTGGGACTATCACTAAGTCTATTTTGTTGTTTGTTTTCATAAGCTGTGGATGTAACTCTTCTGGTGGCAGGAGGCAGTGGACTCACAGGCAGATTTAATTCAATTCCACTTAATTTAAAAAATTAATACGTATAAAAATCTTAATTTAAAAGTTTGCAGTCACTATATTTTTCCTTGGATTATTTTTTGCCAGTTTCTTTTGCCTTTAATAATAAATAACAACGGTATTTTCCCCTCCTTGCTTTTAAACCTCCAGCAGGAGAGAAGAAGGACCTGGCCAACAGACACAGAGGAGAAGCCGAGCTGCAAGAGAAGGGAAACAAACCGCTGAAAGTAAAAAATATCATTTTCCTTCCACCGCCCGTGATAGAAGAGATCTGAGACCCAACTGCAGGCACAGAGGCCAAGCCAGAAAGCGTTACAGGTTTTCAGTTTAACTTTCTTCCTTTAAACTTAAAACTTTACGTAACTTTATGACTGAGAAACTGCCCGAGAGCTCCCTGCAGCAGCTTTGGCTCCTCCACGTGCAAAACCCCAGCGTGAGGTTTGCAGGCTTCCCGGTAGTGGAAGGTATATGAGATTATTTGTTGAACGTAGCGCTTGATAAATTAAGGCTTTTCTTTTCGTCTTGGAAATTACTCTCAATGTGCTCTTGATTTTTGCGAAAGTAAACAAACGGAGAGAGTTTTCAAACTCAGGTTTGTTCGCACATACAGTAACTGCCAGAAATTTGCAGGCTGGTTTGTGAGAGCGATAAACAGGCGATAAACCCCACGGCCCCACAGCCGAGCCCAGAGACCCAGTCACAGCTCTCGTACCCCCTTTTTTATCATTCAACTCCATTTGCCAGGCATGGAGACAAGATCTTTTTGTATTAATGTTTGACTAATTCTCCTATTCACATTTTATTGTTGATATAAATTACGGGGGGGGGGAAATCCCAGCGCTTTCTTTTTGAATATTTATTCCCTACTATTTAGTGGAGTACAGATTCTCTCCCTATCTCATGGCTATATCCTGCCACGAGAACAATTAGGGCATAACACGTTTTTTCAGTCCTCTTACCTCCAAACTCCAGCTGCCCGGACAGAGTAATACAAACCACATTGAGCGGGGCCAGGCAGTGCCACGGCGGGGATGTCTGCGCCTCCCCCCCCAGAGCTGGGGCTGGTCTTTCAGCTGGGGAAAAAACCATCTCCCCGAGGCAACTGGGATTCATCAGCTCCAGCTCATTGAGCCCCGGCGAGCGGGAGGGTTCCCGTCTGCCGGCTTTCTCCGTTCGGGCAGAGGGTGCTGGCAGCATTTCCCAATCCCACCTCCGGATGGGATGCTCCTGCTCTTGAGCATCACTCACCCCCCCGAGGTGCTGGGAGGGTGGCTCTGGTGCAGCTCCCCACCGGTGCCCCCCAAGCTCTGGGTAGTGCCAGGTGAGCGATGCTGACGAAACCCATCGTCAAAGTACCTTAAATAAGAGACTTTGGAGCCCTCTCCTGCCCTCCAAGGGCAAAGGAACAAAGTGGCTCCCTCAATCCACCGTTGCTGAGGACGCGCAGAGCAGAAGCGTTCGGCATCATCAGCTTCGCTGTGATTTTGAAGGAACTGGATTAATTCTGTTATATATGGAAGCGCTTTAAGTGTGTGGAATGTGGGGCAATAAAAGCGAGCAGACACACGAACACAGGCAGAAATCCAGAAAAGAAAAAAAAAAAAGTATAGGCCATCCATCTCTCTACAGCTTGGAGAAACTCCCCTGCCCCTACACGTGCTGTTTGCGATGGGGTCCGTCGGTCCCAGGAGGGAGGGAAGGTGGAGGGAAGAATGAAGTCAAAGCACTTGGAAGCCCGTGGGGTGACACCTGAGGTGCTTGTGGCTTTGGGCTGGCACTGGACCATCTCCTGCTGGTCTTTTGTTGGCTCTGTGGGGCTTCGGCGCTTGGACAAAAATAGTTTCAAGCCTACTCATGGTCAGTGGCACAGGCCATGGTTTATGT
>JAOTQQ010000063.1:2793791-2813844 GCA_026546715.1 Gallinago undulata | reverse complement strand
CCCCCCCCCGGGGGCGGGGGGGGGGGGGGGGCACCCATCCTGCCCGGCAAAGGAAAGCCCCCCCCCTCAGCAATAACTCATGCACCCACAGCCCTGAGCAGGAGGCGATTCGGGGAGGGAAAGGAGGGGGGGGGCAGTGTGTCCCCAATGTACTCCAGGTGCCACCAGCCACCCCAGCAATGTCCTCCGAGACCCCCCCGGGTGCCAGGGAGGGGGGGGCACCTCTCTCAGCAATAATTCTTGCACCAAAAGCCCTGAGCAGGCGGTGATTCAGGGGGGGGGAAAGGGGAGGTGGAGGGGGGCAGCAGGTCCCCAGTGTGCTCCAGTTGCCACCAGCCACCCCAGCAATGTCCCCCGAGACCCACTTGGATGCCAGGGAAGGGGGGGGGGGCACCCATCCTGCCCGGCAAAGGAAAGCCCCCCCCCCAGCAATAATTTCTGCACCCACAGCCCTGAGCAGGAGGTGACTTGGGGGGGGGGGAGGCAGTGCTTCCAAGAAAATTGTATTGGTTGCAGATTAGAATATTAGATATTATCTCACATTTCTTCAGTGTCAGCTTTATCCCTGTTGGATCTGAGGCAGCACGTTCAGGTATATTTGCAACATGACAAGCAAATAGGCTGGGGGCTGAAAAAAATAGATTATTTCTTTATTAGTAAGGTCGGGAAACTGGAAAAGCACAAACTGGACTGGGAGTGCTGGAATAAGAAGTTAGTAGGACATTAAAATGGGGTTAAATCAAACCTGAAATACATTTTTACAGGAGAGGAAGGATTTTGAAAGGGTAGATGTGGTTGGTGCCACCAAGGTGAGGAGGGGAGGGCACACATGGGCAAGGGACTGACCTGAGCTGCTTTGCCGGCTCCGGCTGCGTGTCTGCAAGAGAAGAGGAGGAAACACCACCCGAAATGGTTGCTCAGAGCTCAGACCACGTTCCACCCACCCAGCAGGGGAAAGAGGGGCACCCACACCCATTTGTAGCCTTGGGGACGCCTCCTCTAATTAAGCACTGGTGAGGCAATCACCCAGGCTGTGTTTAATGACACACCAGGATGCAGTGCAGCATCTCTCTGACCAGAACTGCAGGTTTGGAAACCTTTTTTTTTTCCTGCTAACAATTTGTGAAGCAGAGAATAACCGATCCTTCGAGTTTTTCCGTTAGAACTGAAAATGTCCTAGCACCAAATTTCTAATTGCAGCTTTATATAAGTCACCCCCATGACATATCGGGTGGAGATAGAAATGATAAAAGCATTGGATGCATAATTGAGCGCAGGTGATATTAAAATAGTACCCCCTAAGCCATAAGTCAGGGTTTGTTTGCTTCGGGGTTTTGTTTTGCTTTGTTTTGTTTTCATTTTAATAGATACAAAGTAAATCTTGGCAAAGTGGAGCTCAGCTTGAACGCAATAAAATCTCCTAAAGTCTGCCCCTAAAGTGGTCAGGAAAGTCCATGTTTGGAATTTACCTGTGTGCTTTAACAGATTAATGGACGGTATTAAAAGATCATTTTCAAGTTAAGCAAGCATTTCTGGCATATTGTATAACACTTGCTTTAAAATTAAGTTAGTTATTCTGAACTTCATGCCAAATAATTATTTGCTCCATTTTCTGATGAGGGTAATATGTGACACACCATCGCATAATTTGGTAAAGACAATAAGATTACAAAGCTCAAGAAGGGTCTGAGTCAGTCTTTGACAGATTAAAGCTCTCCAAGTCCCCTGAAAACCTTTCTCTGACATATTAGTTTGACCTAAACCCTGAAAATGTTCCTGATTATATCATCTCAATTGGGCTTTATTTTTGTTTTATTTTTCATTGTAGGAAATTAAAAAGGGTCGGTTGATCCCTGGCCAAGTTCTTGAGATGTGTTGCAATGCTAAGGAAATAAAAGATTACTCGAAATACTTTTTAATAATATGTCATGTCAGCAGAGATAAAGGTTCACACTTCATGCCCCTCAGCTGGCTTCTATCAGGACTGGGGAGCCCAGTCTCAGTCCCAGCCGGGCTCCAGGAAGGACCCAGGGTTCACCTTGCTGTTAAATCATGAGCTTATGCTCTTATAATTATGAACATGTTTATGAAATTTGTATCATTTCTTCTTCTTAAGAAGAAATAAAGATCCGCACAGGGGGATCTGGCCCTCCCTGGGGTGAGGGCAGAGCGAGATAACCCCCCAGAGACTCTTCCCAGCCCCCTTCTCTGTCCCTTTCTTGCCCTGATGGATGGTGGCATCTGAGGTGACATCCCAGAAGAGCCCCCCGAAGCGGGTCAGACACTTGTCCCACAGAGGTGTTGGAAGGGCGCATCTGAACATGCCTTGGAGGAAGGAAAGCCACGTCAGAAGGGTTTGGGGCTTTGCAGGGCCACCGCTGAGGGACATCAGTGGAAGGGTGGAGTAACACAGGGACAAAACCAACGCACAGGTCACATTTTGATACGTCATAGGATGTCTCTGGATTTTGAGACACCTTGTGAAGGAAGATTAAGTATCGTTATCCTCAATAAAAGTTAAATCAAAAATTAACTAGCATCAGCCTCTCTGAAGGCCATGCTAGGAGATGCTGGCACTCCTTCCAGGATGGGGGCTAGCTCCTCTCTGGTGGAACCCCGGGTACACACAGCTCCGCAAAAGCCTGGGGAAGCAAACGCAAGAAACATGCGTCCGTATCCATATTTCACAGCTCCTGTGCATCTGTCCCAGCTCCCGTTATAAACGGCCTTGTTAGATTTCCACCAGGAGCTCAGCTGGACCTTTCAGAGCCCCGTTTGCAGACAGAGAGGTTAACTTTCTGCTCTTGAGTCAGGCTGCAGGCCTGAACTGGTCCGAACTGGAGCTGGCACTGGGATCGTGTGCACAGAGGAAATTCGGCACCCGGGAAAGCAGATATTCCAACCAGGTATCCCAGGCTGGATGTCAAGCTCCCAACTTCACCACCTGTATCTGCACCCGTTCACTGCCTCCAAGGCTTTTTCCTCAGGCAAACTCCTGTCCCAGTGAGATACGCCAGGAATCTGGTGTATAAAAGTATGTAAAAAAAAAGCATATATGGTTATAATTGCGTATAAAGGTGTATAAATGTATAAATGAGTACCAATGTGCAACGCCCACCGCGAGCTGAGTAAGGAGCATCCTTGGAACGGGGATTTGAGGACAACAGCGTGAGTCTGGGATGTTTGAAACGTGCATTTGTCCAGAGTTCTGCCAGGGAGCAGCTGTCTGATGTTTGGTTTTGGTTGTCTCCACAAAGACAAGGCAGTTTTCACTCCGCTGCCAACCCAAAGTTTGGAAGGAATGTGTGCGCCAGGGCGCAGACCCTGACAAATACGGCAAGAAATCCTGAAAAGTGAAACATTTTGAATAAACCAGTGCTCCCCTGGGGCTCCGAGAGGGCTTGTAAGTGGGACACACGGGGTGCTGCACCCCATCCCCTGCCCACCCCGAAGCCGGAGCTGCCTGCGGCACCTCCCGCACCACACTCTCCCCCCCTCACAACGTGCTTTCTCAGCTGGCCTGTGAATTTTATCCCTTTCCACATTTTTTTTTTTTTCCGTTAAGGCTCATCTATCCCTCTGACCTCCCCGCTGCAGGAAGAGGCAGCGGGACGAGGGGTGCACAGGGAGGGGATGGAGGAGGGAGGAAGGCGCCCACCCTGCTCATCATGAACCACCAGTTTTTGCCCCCCCTAAAAAAAAGACCGATCCCCGGAATCCCCTTTGGTGTCGGCTTTAAGGGGAGGGGGGGGGGCACCCGGGCGGAAAATAAATCAGCGCGGTGCGTTCAAGCCTTTGCCGGGCGGGGAGATCCCCGGTGGGACCCGAAAATCGCCGCGCAAATCCAGCGCAGCCCCTTCCCTGCGCACCTGCGGGTTCCGCCCGGAGTCCCCCCACCCCGGTCCGAATCTTCCCCCCCACCCCCGCACCCCCCCCCCCGCACTGCCCCAGCCCCGGCCCGGCCGCTCAGGGTCTCCCAGGAACCGCCCGAGTGGAAAACTGGGATTTCTGTCCCTAATTCAGCGCAGCTGCCGCTGCGGGACCGCGCTTTGAAGCGGAGCCGTGGAAACATCCCGGGGGTGATGCCAGAGCGGGGGGGGGGCGAGGGGGAAAGGGGGGGGGCTGCCTTTAAAAAAGAAACACACACCAAAACAAACAAACAAACAAACAAAACGCAAACCAAACCCGCGGCACGGGGCGGGATGCCTGTCCGGCGCTGTCACACCGCCCGGGGGTGACACCACCGGCTGTCGCGCCGAGGGCATCGGAGGGGCCGTGGGGGACCGAAGCCCCCCCGCATCCAGGCCTGGAGCTCAGCACGGAGGGGACGGCTCTCCCTATCCTTTATTCCATTTTTTTCCCCTTTTCTTTTTCCTGCTTTTTTCTTTCTTTTTTTCTTTCTTTTTCCTATCTTTTTTCTTTCCTTTTCTTTTTTTTCCCCCCTTTTTCCTTTTTTTTTTCCCCTTTCTTTTTCCTATTTTTTTTTTCTCCTTTTGTGCTGGTCCTGGTTAAACGTTATTTGCACTTTTGTTGGAAAAGTGGCCCCTAGTGTGCAATTATGTCAAATTTCTTTGAGTTTTACAATTTAATGGAGAACAGTAACTCTTTTATTGATCCTAGACGGGGCCGGCTCCTCTTCCCCCGCTCTTCCCCTCCACCGCCCGCTCTCTCCCCTCCCTCCCCCTAATCCCCCCCCCCCCATCCTCCTCCCCCCCCCCCGTTACTCCTCTGAAATGTCACTCAATGTTTCTTATGCTCCCACCAGTTTCCAAAACAAACAGTGGAGGCTGCAGCCGTCTATTGACTCAGTTGGATGCAAGAGGATCTCGCCGTGGCCGCTGCCCCCCGACGGGAGCCGTGCGGCGGCCGGGCGAGGCTGGCTGGGTACCGGCGGGGATGGAGCCGCCGCCGCCGCCCGCCTGAGCCCCGCTGCCGCCCGGGGGGATCCCCGGTCCGGGGGGGATGGCGCTCAGCTCCCGGGCTCACGCCTTCTCGGTGGAAGCTTTGGTGGGACGATCGGCCAAGAGGAAGGTCCCCGACGGGCGCGACGAGGAGAGCGCGGCGGGCGGGAGGCAGAGCCGCAGAGCCCCGGAGGAGGGTCGGTAACCGAGGGGGACCCCCGGGGGCGGCGGCGGCGGTGGTGGCGGGGCGAAGGCCGCCTCCCCCCCCCCACCGGGCAGCCTCCCGAGCCGCCGCCCCTCCCGCTTCTCTTCCCCGCAGAAAAGCGGCCCAAGGCCGGTGCGGAGAGCCGGGAGGCGGGGGTGCAGGTGGAGCTGCAGGGCTCCGAGCTCTGGCGGAGGTTCCATGAGATCGGCACCGAGATGATCATCACCAAGGCCGGCAGGTACCGCCTGCCCCCCCGCTCCCCGCTCCGCTCCCTCCTCTGCCCCGCGGCCGGTTTTTCCTTTCTTTTTTTCTTTCTCACTTTTTCGTTGTGTTTTTTTCTTTTTATTTTTGTTTGTCAGTTTGATTTTTTCTTTCTTTTTCTTTTCGGGTTTTTTTTTCGCTATTTTTGTTGACTTTGATTTTTTTTTATTTTTTTTTTTTTTCTCTCCCGACGCCCGTTATTAGTTTCTTTCAACCCGTTTTCGCCGTTTAACCGGTTGCTCTCGCTCAGGCCCTTCCCCTTGTGCCCGCAGGAGGATGTTCCCGTCGGTCAGGGTGAAGGTGAAGGGGCTGGAGCCGCTGAAGCAGTACTACATCGCCATCGACGTCGTCCCGGTGGACTCCAAAAGATACAGGTGGGGGGGGGACGGGGGACACCGAGGGGACAGCCCCCCACACCCCCGCGGCAATCCCTGTTTGCAATCAGCCCACCTGCATTTAGTGGGCTTATATGGGGGGGGGGGGGACGGGGGCTGCCTGGCTCGCATGCACGTATAGTTTCTATAGGTGGGGGGGTGGGAAGGTCGGGGAAGGGGTCCCCGGCGCCTGACCCCTGCCCGGCCCGGGCCAGGTACGTCTATCACAGCTCGCAGTGGATGGTGGCGGGGAACACGGACCACTCCTGCATCACCCCGCGGCTCTACATCCACCCCGACTCCCCCTGCTCGGGGGAGACCTGGATGAGGCAAATCATCAGCTTCGACCGGGTGAAGCTCACCAACAACGAGATGGACGACAAGGGACACGTAGGTGTGGGGCAGCCCCGCCGGGAGGGGGTCCGGGGTGGGGGTGGGGGTGGGCAGAGCATCACCCCGGGGGGGGCAGAGGAGAAAACGCGGCGGGACGGTCCCTCTCGCCCCGGGGCTGAGAGCCGGGTCCCACCCGTGGGGTTTTCCTCCTGCCCTTCTTCCTCTCGGGGGGGCTCAGCCTGCCTCTCCCCCCCGCACAGATCATCCTGCAGTCCATGCACAAGTACAAGCCCCGCGTCCACGTTATCGCCCAGGACTCCCGCTTCGATCTAGCGCAGATCCAGTCCCTGCCGGCCGAGGGGGTGCAGACCTTCTCCTTCCAGGAGACCGAGTTCACCACCGTGACGGCCTACCAAAACCAGCAGGTACCGGGGGGGGGCGGCTGGAAAGCCCCGACGGTACCGGGGGTCGAGGGGGATGGAGAGCCCCGACGGCCGCCGCGGTCGGTCCCGGTCCGCCCCGCTCCCCAACCGCATCTTTCTCTCCCCCGCAGATCACGAAGCTCAAGATCGACAGGAATCCCTTCGCCAAAGGTTTTCGGGATCCCGGGAGGAACAGGTAAGGGCCGGGGCCGCCCCGTCGCCCGCCCCATCGCGTCCGCCGGCCCCGCCGCCGCGCTCAGCCCCGTCTCGCCCCGCAGGGGGGTCCTGGACGGGCTCCTGGAGACCTACCCGTGGCGACCCCCCCTCGCCCTGGATTTCAAGGCATTCGGAGCAGACAGCCAGGGTAAGTCCAGTTTTCTGCCTTTTTCCTTCCCCGCCTCTCCCCGCGGCCTCGGGGCTGCGCCGCGGCCCGGAGGACTCCGCGGAGGCGCGTCGGGGGCTGGAGGGGGGGGGTCTTAAGCCATTAAGCCAAGGACGTGGGGCCAGAAAACGAACCGGCGGCCAACGGAACCTTCTGGGATGCCAATTCCACGTGTTTTCGGCAAACAAAAATCTCCCGTTAAAACCGATTTAAGGAGCGGCGAAACCGCCCCGGGAAGAGCAGGGTAACGGCGCGGGCTGCCTTCGTCTCCCGGCAGAAATCAGAATTAGATGCAGAGAAAAGAAAAAAAAAAAAAAATCCGAGAACGCAGGAGGCTAATTTAGAGCCGGGTGGTTACGGCTTTGATCCTGTTACACTAATTGTTTCCAAGCCGTTTGAGAATTTTAGCTAAAAAGGTGGTAATAATGACCGTCGGTGTCTTCTGCAGCCGGCGGCTCCTCTGCGAACAAATGCGTGATTCGACAGAAAAGAAAATTATCCTCTATTTAGGATGAAGCAGACCCACAGCCCATTAACTTCTCAGAAATGCAGGGAAGAGGGAGAAGTTTTTCAGGGAAAACGGTCTCCCTCCGCCTGGCGAGCGCACATCGGTCCCTTCCAGCCCTTTTCCAGAAAAAACGGCTTTTGGAAATAGTATTTGAAAACTGATGATTCCCAAGGCTGAAGGAAAGAAAACTAACCAAGCATTTGTACGCTGGAGCGCTCCAGTTTGGGTTTAAAGTCGACAGTTTAACTCTCGTTTATGTTAGGAACTCTCTTCAAAGGTATTTGTCTATCAAGGCACACCAAATCATTCCCGTCACTTCAGGGAAATACTGGGGAAAAAATCAGAGCAAAAAGCCCTGCTGTACAGGGGTAGAAATACGGAGGCATAAAAAAATCAGACTGGGGAGAAATTAAGAGGTTTACTGGGTTGTAAAGAGAGCTAGAGTTTTTAAACTATTTTTTTTAATTACTACTTAAAAAATACCTTATGCAAAAAGCCCCTTTTGAACCCATTTTGCAGACTGTGATGCAGTGCCAGGGAGCTGATAGATGAGAGAACAGCAATTGTAATGATTATTGTAGAGATGCTAAAATATTAGGGCTTCCTGGGATAATTTTTCTTTTTTCTTTCTTTTTTCTTTTTTTTTCCCTATTCTTAGTGTAATTGCTACTTTTCTTCACAGTCAATTCCCTGAACTCATGTAAATATAACAAAATCTCCAACTCCACTAATAGTAAAACTGTATTTCCGAAGAAAAGCTGAAAAATAGAAATCCCAAAGCCCCCAAACCAGAAGGTAATTTAAAAGAAAGCGGGAACAATATGCTGAAGAAAGAATTGGGATTTTATTTTTTTTTTTTAAGCCTAATAGAAACAGCAGAAAGAATCTGCTCTTTGGGCTGCTCGGTCCTCCCCGCTGTGATCCCTCTTCCCAAACTTTGGGAATTTGTGTGGTATTATTTCTTGGGATACCTTGAAGCAATTACTAATGCTCCTCTGCTCTGCTGCAGCTGGCGGCTGCGCGGGGGTTCGTTTGCTGCCTCGCACTCACAAATATCTGCTCAATCACATCGTTTTACGTGACCAAAAGTCCCTGAGTCCCGGGAGGACATCAGGATGTGAGTGTCCGGAGAGGACCAGATCCCTGCCCTGCATCCTCTCACTACTGAAAGGGGAAGGGTGAGACCTTCAAGCCGTACAACGTTCCCGGATTATCAGGAATAGGTGCCTCCTGCCCGTTATCCAACCCGCAGGGCACTCTCCTTGCTGGGAACTCACAAAATTAATCTGCACCGTGTCCAAAATCTTCTTGGTTTCCTCAGGTTTGCTGTAGGAGCGGGTAGGGCTGGGTCGTACAGAGGACTCTGTGTTGCTGGTTGTATGTACAGTCTATTCAGGTCACGTCAAGACAGTGTATTGATTGGAATTAAATTAAAATAGATAAAAACACAGAGCAAAAACGGATCCCGCATCCCCTTCCTCCCATTTCCAGTGGCTTCGGTAAGAAACTAAACTAAGGGCCAGGGGGGGAGGGACCTCTGGAAGAACGTGGTAATGAATGTGCAGCAGAGACGTACAGCTCTTAAAATGGGGTTGGATGAAACCAGCATCTGTTCAGCGCCAGGGCTGGTGGCTCCAGAGCACCGTCCCCGCGCCACAGCGGCCGCTGCCTCCTTAGTGCCAGCCCTGGGGGCTGCCCCTGGGGGAGCCGGTGACATTGTGCACCGGTGGCCACGGTGGCCCTCGCACGTGTGAAGCGAGCCGGGGCCGCTTGCCTGCCACCTCAGGAGAGCGTTCATCGATGCCCTCCAGAAAGGAGGATGTTCACACCCTCACGTGTGCGTTTCAAGTTTCTGGAGACACCTCCGGTACCCAAGGGATAATAATAAATTACACGGGAAGCCCAGTGAAATTAGTCAATTCCTGTGAGCAGGAAGGTAGAAAATGATTCTCCATCAGACTGAATAAGGGGGTTTTTTTTGTTCTTACAATCAAGGGGGGAAAAGCTGCCTGTAATTTGCATGAAAAAGAAGGGAACTAAAATAGCAGTGGGGTGGGTATAACAGGAGAAGGTTATCGGTTGTGCAGCGAGGCAGAAACCCAGCAGGTACCTGTGTGTGAGGAGCTGAAGCTCGTCACTGTCCTGGTGAAACGAATGTGAATATTGTTCTCAGGCAAATGTCGAGGAACAACAACAAATAATTTATGGACAGATCTTCCCGTTTTCCAGGAGCTGATTTTTGGAGGAGGTTTGTCCTCGGATGGACACCGGCAGCAGGGAGACGTGGAGCAGGAGTCCTCCAAGGGTTCCTCGGCTGTGACCAGCAGCTAGCCCAGCTCGGATGGTTTGTGTTTTCGTTTTCAGGTGGGAGCTCCAGTTCTTCGCCGGTGACCTCCAGCGGCGGGACGCCCTCTCCTCTCAACCCCCTGCTCTCTCCATCGTGCTCACCTCCTACGTTTCACTTGTCAACGAGCAACATCGGCGTGTCGTGCCCCGAGAGCTACCTACACAACCTCAACGTGCCCCTCTACTACAAGATCTGTCCCACGAGCTTCTTAAGACAGCAGTCTCTCATCTTTCCAAGCCACGAAAAACTGGGGGGCACCAACCCACCTCTTGTACCCCACTTCATGGTGGACATGCCAAAACTCTCTTCCCTCGGCATAACAAATCTGAAAAATGCTAAAGCTGAAGACTTAAATGGCCAATGTCTACAAGTACCCAATTCTGCTAGTCAAATGCTGTATGGATTACATGCATCTGGAAACATTTTCCCATCAAGTCCCATTGCTCGGGAAGCACTTAATTGTTCTTTACATCCTCCATATGGCTTGTATGGTTATAACTTCTCTGTGCCATCTAGACTGATGAATGCAGCAAGCCATTTCAAAGTGAGTGACAGCATTCCAGCTTCTTTGAGAGATGGCAGATGTAATCACTCTAACTGGCACCCGACGATTAACCATTGCCTTTAGTGGAATTATATAATATTTCTAAGCAGTGATATGTAAAGCAAGCCTTTCCTTCCTCCATACCCAAGGGCTTGCTAGTTATTGACTATGAAAAACTGCCTGGTACAGGAGTGGTATGTCTAAGCATTTAACTTTTTTATTATTTTTATTTTTTTTGGTGGGCAAATGTGTGTTGTTGGGAGGGTGGAGGATCTGGGAGCACGGAGGGTCTGAGGTGATCCCCAGCAAGGTGATACTTTTTGGTGATATTTATGTCCTGCTTGTAGGTTAAGACCAAACTGTACAGTCACTTTTTTTCATATTTGCACTCTCAAGTGGGAACATACACGTATAGATTTCTACAAATATCTTTTCCTGAGACTTTCTATCCAGCTTGCCTTTAGTTAGCTCAAAGCCCTAGTGAGCTACTGCTCACCCTGCCTGAGTTTTTCCACGGATTTCAAAGGGACTATTTGAGACCTTGAATCAGCAAAGGAGCCATATTTGGCCAAGTGCTCGAGCGTGTTCTCAAGCTCCCACAGCTTTAATGGGCCTGAATTAATGACATGAAAGTGCCCTGGTGCTCCAGGACCCAGCTGACTCAGTTATCTGAGTTGGGATGTAGATTCAAGTATCTGCCACCGGGGTAAGGAAAGACAGGATAAAAGATGGATGCGTTCCTACCTTGTGGGGATGAGACGGTGGACCTGATGCAGGAGTACCCCAAGAACCCCCCTCTCCATACTCCTGCTCCAGAGATCTCCAGGAGGTGGTAGCGCAGAGTGGCACCAACGTTGACAACACGATGGGAAGGAACAGAGGATGGTTGGTCACACATCTCCCCCATGGTTGGGGACGTGGACAGTACATCTCGGAGAGCTGTGTGGGATGAAACACCTCCGGGAGCCCTGCAGGACACTCCTCCTACGCAGCACCTCCAGCCCCGGGGGACACCGAAGATCCACCTGGGATTGCATCCACTAGCCTGTGCCCAAAGGAAGGGGTAGGGATGCTCCTGGCTCGGTCCCACGGAGAACGTAGATACTTTCCAGAGAATTACAACTCTACAGGCCCTGAAACATGAAATTTTCCATCCCTTCCAAAAGTTATGTTTGTTTTATTGTAACCTGTGGACATTCTTGTTATTCCTGTAAATAATCTCTAGCTCCCAAGGGCACAATGTAACTCGCAATAAATTGGGGCACAGATTTTATTCTTTATTTGACCAACGCTCGGTCCTTACCTGAAGCCAATTTTATTAGTTGATACGTGACAGAGATTTGAAAATAATGCTTGACTGAACCCGGCCACATTTTGGGATTAAGATAAGAGAACTCTGTGTTTACAAACATAACACAGCACTATAGAGGGGTTAAGCGCAGGTTTAAGAATCAAAACTGATATCAGGGTCCTGGTTTTATTTTCATCCCTAACAGACAACAAATGAAGAACAGAATAAGCAATATCAAAGGCTGTTAAAATAACAGAAAGTCAAGCTTTTACTTTCATGAGACTTTGCTAAAAATCAACCCACATTGGTTTCCCTAATTTACCCATTTTGAGTGTTCACAGAGCTCCTGGTGATACCAATATGAAGCGATGGGCCACGTTTGCCTGGCTAAATGGTCTGTACGACTGTAAAAAAATGAAAAATCTGCTTTCTCATGCTGTTTCTTAGCAGTTTATCTCACTATTTTTATTAAAAAAAAAAAAAAGAAACATTTTTTTCATTTGGAAGCTCTTATTTCCAAGCCATCCCTCATGATCCGTGGTGGCCGAGCTCCTGGAGGTGAGTCCACTGCAGGCGCTGGGACGGGCTCTACAAAGCACTGCAGATCTCGGCTCCCCGTGGGCTGGGTGACCGAGTGCTGGTCCCCACGTGTGGTTGTACTTTTGGGGAGCTGGAAGGCTCTTCAGATCAGCCACAGACCCGCGGGAGGATGCAATGGGTAATTTCCAATTTTCCAAATATTTGCAGTTGCATAAGCTATTACGGAGTTGCTGGCCATGGGCCGGTGATCCAAAAGACCAGCGTCTGTCCAGAAAAAAAGCATGACTGATAATGACTAGAATAGATATTTTCAGTACAGAAAATTTTACAGATATTTAAATTTGAATCAGATAAGTTCTCTCTACTACAACTGAGCAAACCCTCTCTTCCACGGGACCCAACTCGTTCCTACTTGGCGCATGTTCACAACTGGGCACGAGGCATCCCAAAGCTTCTTGTTTATTCTTATTCTTGTTTATTTTTATTATTATTGTTATTTTGGCATGAAGCCACAAACCCAGCACTGGGGTGATACCCTCCAGTGGAGATTGCTCAACTAATTCCAGGGGAATTGGGTAGGGTTTCTCTGCGCCTGGCCCTGTAGGACCTCACTTTTCACCACACTCTCTGATCACAGCCACATGGAAAACGCACCCAGAGCCTTGTCCCTGCAAGGTACGTGTGACAGTGTCCCTTGGATGGTGGCACCGAGCTCCAGGAGGGATCCAGTGCTCACCAGCGTGGGGGAGGCAGAGGATTCTATGTCTAAATACCAATTAGCTCCGTTTGAGAGATCAGCACGACGCCGTCAGAGTAATCTGAGGTTACTTTCTATTTCCTCTGCCTTTATCTCCTGATTTATCCTTTCAAAGATCACTGTAACAAATAAAATAGATGTTGGGGGTTTTTATGAAACAAATCAGGTCTTTGTCTTGATTGTAAGGGTGTCACCTCACACCCAGCCAAGGCTCCCTGTCCATCCTGACGTGGGAGCATTTTCCATACCCGCAGCATTTTCTTATGAGAAAAACTGTGCTTTTATGAAAAAATCTGTGCCCAAAATAGTGGACAACCTGCACACGACTTTCAGGGGGTGCTTTTGAAAACGGCTGCTGGTGGGAGGTGTGTGGCAGAACTCGAGAGAGTAACTCAAGATTAATAAGTCATTATTTATTAAAGGTGAAACTGGGAGAATCGAGGTCAATATTTCAAGAGGGACCATGTGCCTGTAAATACAAATACGTTACATGAGACTTCGTATTTCCTCCCATTAACATCATTGCAAAACCTGTGGCAATTGCAAAAGTTCACAGTTTTTTAGCCTTAGACCATAATACAAACATACACCCAGTATTATGGTGCTATTTTGAAATAAGAACAGGGAGAAAATAATCAAAGGGGGTTTTTTTTAAAGATTAAACTTGCTGAACAATCTTTGCTATTAGTCTTTTGACCTTTTCCAAGAAGATTTTGAAGTTACTCGGGAATATCTAATCCCTCTTCTAGCACTCAGCAAATAAAACTGGCTGCACCACATCCAACATCGACAGTGGGGCAGGGGATGGGCTCAGACACCAGGGGGTTGATTTAAAAACCAAGGAGACAAAAAAAAACCCCTAATGATAATGCTTTTAATCAAAGTGCAGTTTACTATCCAGTTTCACCCAAATTTAATACATCCACCCGAGAAGGCGAAGGGGTAGAGTGAGCGTGCCGTGTAGCTGTTCTGATCGAAGCGCCTTGGTTTGCATTCGATCTTCTGAGGTTGGGTCTGTAATTAGATGATAATTTGTATCACAATTATGCAAAACAAACGAGGATTGGATGGCAAGATAGACCAGAACAAATAAGCACCCAGAACATTTGAAATGCATCCAGTATTAAACCGACGTACATGTGTGGCTGGGGCCAGGGGGGACATGCTGTTCCAATAAAGCTGCAGAAAGGGAAAAGGCCAGTATCGGTTCCTACAAAAGTTTCAAATGCTCATGTTTACAAATTTGTATTGCACATTAGTGTGTAAACACACGCTATTGGAAACAGATGACTCGGCGACATTTACGTGTTCTTTCTCCTTGGTTTTGTGCGTCTGTTTGTCTCCCAGAATACACAAGCTACACACAAAATGTGACTTTTCGGAACGAGGGGTGGGGAAGCCAAATAAGAGTCACAGCATCCGAACGGGTCATTTGAAATTCCCCGGCGCCGCAGCAGCTCTCCGGCCCCTGGATGGTTGGGGGGTTCTGGGTGCAGGGGATGCGTCTCCCCCCGGATCCTCCCAGGGCTCTGCTCCAAGCATCCCATGGCCGGAGCGCCACGAGCGGTACCTCGCTCCTCGGCGCTCGCACCCCGAACACAGTTCATCGTTTTCTTCACTGCCACGTCACCGGGAGTCACCGGAGCTCTGGCAAGTGGCCAAAGTGGCCACAGCATCACCCAACCAGCGGGGTGGCATCATCCCCACCAGCTCAGCCACTCTGCGCTCCGCCAGTGCTGGAATAAAAGCTTTTAAAACACAAAGGGCTATATTTGATGAAGTAACTTTGGGAAGGAAAAGAAAAAACACCATCCTTGCGATCGGGGTAGAATTTTGTGACCTGTTAATCACTCACTTTTCTTCCACCCCATCGATTTGCATTTTGGGGTGCAAGCTCCTGGCATCTTTTCCCGTGCTCGGCTGTGTCTGTGCCACGCGGGGGCTGCCGGTCCCCGGGGAGGGAAAGGCGGTGTCAGAGAGACCTGGGCGCAGGATTTGGGGCCGTCGGGAATTGAAGTGGCTGCAAAGGACTTTTGCAGCTGCCGGGTATTGCGCCGCAAGCTGTTCGTGCTTAACGGGGCTCCACTCTCACCCAGCTCCTGTGATTTCTGAGTTTTATAGTTATTTATAAATCCACTTCTCCTCCGTGTCCCTTCGGTGACATTCGCGAGAAGGACCTACCTTCTGCTTCCATACATCAAACTATTTCCTCCCAGACCTCTTATCCTAAAGCACCGAGTTTTAGGTTTATTGTAGCAATTAAGTACAAGAAGTAGTCCAGGTTCTGCAAAGGACCCTTTGAGCTTATAAATCAAATGACACAAACCAGCAAGTAAAATTCAAGGCCTTTCTGGAGAGGAAAACACCAGCGATAAGGGAGAACCTCCAGGAAAAGTAATATTTTCTGTCTAAGGAGGCAGATCCTGAACAAAACCAGAGATGGGGGCAGGGGCTCAGGATGGTTTCTAGCTCTCTGAAGTCTGAAGATATATTAGATGCACTAAAGAGGTTTTCAGATATTTTCTCTTATTTTAAAAGCCTCGCTCTTTCAGGTTTTTAGAGAACTCTTTTTTTTTTTTTTTTTTTTTTTTGGAGAAATTCGCTTTTTCCTTCTTGGCGCTGGCTCCAGATCTCATCTCTGAGCTGGGTCCCAGCTCCAGCAATTTCCTCCAGGCCCTGCCCAGCAGCTGGGAGCACTTAGCAGCTCGTCCGCCCCGTTGGGCTCACCTGCCTGCGCCAGCCCTGACAGGTCCATCTGCTTCCAGTCAGGCCCCCAAATAAAGCGGGGCCTCGACTCCAAAAGACAGAAAAGAGTAATGGACTTGCACCGTTGCTTAGAGTTATTCTTACTATTACTCAGACGACGCTCCAGGGATGGTTGTTGCTTTCTGCTCCAGCTGCTGGTCTATGCAAGTGATGTGTTGCATCCCTTCACTGCGGACCTGCAGCCCCAAATCAGCAGAAATACCCTTTTTTTTTTTTTAATTTTTTGTTATTCAGGTTTGGGAGAAGATTGTTTCTGCTGTTGTGCTGGCCAGCAAGGTTTCGAATACACAATATTTAACCCCAGTTGGCATCGCTGTGGGAAGGACCGTGGTACCTCTTTGTGAAGTCAGATGCTGCCCTGGATGGACCCACCTCACCCCAAGCCCTCACTGGTGTTAACCCTCCCATCCTGCTTTAAATGCCTTGGAGATTCTGCCTTTGATGGAATGCTAAATGCACTGTAGAAAAAGGCTTGTATATTTAAGGCAGTCTGGTAAGTTTTGGGGGTGGGATTATTTTTCACAGGTGTCTTCCATACCAGGACAAAATGGAGCGATCCAAGAGGCTGGACTGGTTTGTCCTCAACTGGCACCACAATGCCCTCCGTGTGGACTGCCATCTTAAACTTTAAAAAAAAAAAAAAAAGAAAAGGCATAAATTCAGCTACAGAGCAACATTTCCAGTGCTAAACTATTCGTAAGACAGTGTTAAAACTAAAAATTAATATGGGATGAGGGAGCACAAGGAGGGGAGGCTGCAGCTCAGAAAGCTCCTGTGTGCCCCAAGGCTGGGGACATCTTGAAAGCAAAAGCTCCCTGTCCCAAAGGCACCTTCAGGTGAGTCAAGTAAGGTCCCAGCCTCTCACAGGATTTGAGGTTTAGGTGCTGGAATTAGGGTTTTTTCCTCCCCACAACGAGAACATTCCAGATGTCTTTCCCTCTGGATATTTCCCTGGGGCTTTAAAAGCAGAAGCACCACTGCCTGTGTGCAACAAACAGATTTCATTTAGGTTCACACACATATCTTCCTTTCTACCTTCTTGCAGCGAACCATTATGTGTGAAAGTGTTAATCAACTTAAAGTGGGGAACTAACAGTCTTTAAAAACCCTTGATTGCCACCTATTTTGCTTCCAGGGAGTAAAGACCGTGCTGACTCTCCAGCTGCCCCACTCCGGACGTGCAGGTACCACACGTCACCGTTTACCAACAACACGTTTAGCTTCAGCCCTTTGCCAAATTCTCCTTTTATCTTCATTAGAAGTCTTACTGTAAAATTAATCGAAGTCGATAAGCTGTTTCCTGTATCGTATTTCTTTTAACGTTATCGATATTGCTAATAAAAACATAGATTGAAACAATATGTTGTAATGTCCAGGATATAAGCCAGATTCTGCTGCAGCTCAAATAAATATGAATTCAACCTTTGGCGTTCATAAAAGCAGGATAATGTCTCTATCTGGGCTATTCTAAGGGATAACATCAGCCCCTTTTGCTTCGCTTCTCAGTACTACCAGAATTTAACAATTTAGACTGGTAGAAGAAATATCACTCTGTTTCCTGGAGGTTTTTGAGATTAAATCAAATCAAATCAAAGTGAAGCCCCAAACTTCGTTTCCAACTGAAACGAAACCCAATGCTTCAAAGCCTTCGCGCTTTGGAAGTGCTGACACTTGCCACGTCGGGTGGATGGAATGGCAATGAGAAGCTCTCGAGGCAAGGGATGTCAAGGAGAGGAGAAGAAAGAGCTCCTCTGGATCTGGCCAGGTCCTGGTGCTTCAGTCCCACTGCCGTTCCTCCTTCCCAACCTGATGTCCCCACTTTCTGAGGTGATTTTTGGCCAAATGGGTTTGGGTGGTATTTGAGAGCCTCACGTGCCGGGGGGACCTCTCCGCCTTGACCAGCTCCTCTCACCACTTGGAAGACTCTATGGAGAGTCAGGATTTCTTCAATCCAATCCAAGGTCCATCTGAAAACACATCCTATTGACTCCTGATCCGAGGAGCGTGGTTGTCAGCTCTGGCTGGTGAGACAACCACAGCACCCTGCTCCGAACTCCAGCTTTCCAAATGACTGAAAGATCCCTTATTTTTAAATTCTTTCTGAGCATCGCTCCTGCAGCTGGAGTCATGGGCCATAAAAAGGAGGAATTTCACTGGGAAGGTCTCCTGGACACAGAACAGAGCAGAGGATGGAAATGAGATCCAGCTCTGCTCAAGCTGAAATTTTTCGGAGGAGATGGTGAGCACCTCTGCAAGTGATCACGCGCCAGGCTCAGGGGCAGGGATGCTCCTGCATCCGCTGACAGCTCCCATCGCCCCGCGTCGGAGCCAGACCCTGCTCGGGCTCCTGGTGGGAAAAACTATCTCCAAAATATGAAGGCTTCTGGGATTCCTTGGGGCTGCATCCCTCACCAGCCAGAGCCAGGGTTTGGAGACGGCAGGGACGGGGTTGGTGTCCCCACCGCTCTTCCCCCATGGATTTGCTTTGCAGCAGGTGAAAACACAGACGAGCGATTTTCAGATAATTTGTCAGTTTAAAAAAATTTAAAAAAAAATAATCAAAACCTCCCTTGGGGTAGGGGAAAGCATTTTGTGCAGTTTATTTGCAGTAATTGGGTTTGGTCAGTTTTGATCTCAGCATTTCTACCCTGACAGCCACGCTCGCCCCAGTGCCAGCCCCAGGCTTTCATTCTTTTTTTTTTTTATTCTTTTTTTTTTTTTTTTCCCTTAAAATAGGACACACCTGTGAGGAAGGCAAGTTTCTTCAAGACATTCCTGATCTGGAGCGTATTAAACCGATATTTTTGTTTTGTATTTTTGATGATTTGCTCCAGTGATAACATAATAGCATGATATTTTGCCTGGGACTGATTAAAACATTTCTTTTGATCAGTGCAGCAGATTGAAACAGTTGTTTATTACTGGACAAAGCTTCGAGAAAAAAAAAAAGGGGGGGAAAAAAAAAAAGGCAGGAAAAAGAAACGGCTCTGGCTGGCTGTTGAGACTGCTTTTCGCCAGGGATATTTCCTTCACTTTGGGAAAATTCTCTTTTCCTGCCGGGGTTGGGGTTTGGGAAGTGAGAGGAGGGCAGGACGATCCATCACGCTGATGGACAACGGCTGAAAACCCAGGCATTGGTTGTTAAAACTACACGTGTGCTGAATAAAACTCATTTTCTCCCTCTAAAGACACACCATTCACCCAGATCATAACTAATGAATTTCTATAACCAAATTTAATGTTTCCTAGAAAAGTTGTCCTTTTAAGCTATATCAATCACTGCATGTTTCAAAGCCACCTAAATTTTAAAACATGAGATTTAAGTTTTAAAAAACATATATTTTTTTTTGCTTTATTAACCAAAGGCAGCATCATATTGTTCCAAACCTACAACATCTGAATGGAAATGTGTTATTTTGCTTTAACTCCAGTTCCCGTAAATGCTTTCAAGACTATAGATTTTAATTACGGGAATATTTTTAATAAAATCCCCTATTTAACTGCTGGCAAGACTGTAAGGGAAAAAAACAATAATATCTGGCTCTGTCTCTTTGACAGAATAATTCTTCAAGTTACATTTGCCACATCCACGCAGCTGCGACCAATAACCCCGCTGTCTTTATTATTCTCCTACGATATGAAATTAAAATGAACTGGAAATGTTTATGCCGCAAATGGCGTGCAACACATTAAACAGATAATGCAAGCGAAGGTTTTGCTTAAAACTGGGGGTTTCTCCTCCAGCAGAGCTGCTCTGTAACTTAATCCCCTCTTTTTCCCAGGCAGCGGAGATTGCTGCTCTGCCGAAAGCCTCAGACACATAACAATATCTTCATTAAAGAGGAATTACTTCCATCTCGCCGTCCCCAGGTGCCACTGAAAGCGGAGCTTTGTTTCATGTGGCCAGTTTCAATTCCTGTGTTTACATCCCTAGATTCCTTGGCTTCACGGGGCGTTTGGAGATAAATCTATTTTGGGTCTTGTTTGCTTCCCCTTGGCTTTTCCCCGCAGCGTGTTTAGAAGCTGCACGTATCGATTCCTCGCTCATGCCTTTGGTATTTTTGACCACTTTCAAAAAGAAATAAAAATTAAAAAATTTAACAAAAGCAAAGAAACACAACAAAAAAAACCCCAAGACCCCCTCGCATTTAATCATCTCAACCCAACGTACTTTTTGCTTGTTTGCACCCGTCGAGAAATTGAGCTAAATGAGATTTTTTTTTCGGGTCGTTCCTTCTGAGGGGCTCCGTTCCCACCGGGAGCACCTGCCCCCTGTTTTCCTTGCAAGGGGACACCTCTCCCCAGCAGACACTCGCCGCTCGGGCCGGGAAATGCCGGGGCTGCGCGGGGGCCACTCGCTGCCATGTGTCTGCAAATCCATCTTCAGGACTCGGGAGATGGGGGGGAGATGGGGGGAAGAGG
>JAOTQQ010000063.1:2754807-2774592 GCA_026546715.1 Gallinago undulata | reverse complement strand
AATGCCACAAGCTGTATAAAAGGATACATAAGAACATATCCTTACATTTATTAATGCACAGGCATTAACAGCCATATATTTTAAATCACAAGAATCTATCACAATATTATTAGCATGCCTAACCAGAAAATGGTAAAAACACCAGATATTTTCCTGCTATGATATGTACAACAACAGATCTAAAGAGCTTGTTTCAGACTCAGTGCTCACCTTCTTAATTTTAGCTTTCTCAGCCTTTTCTTCTTTGTCACATTTTTTTGAGTTCCTGTTGAGTTCCTTTGCAGCAAACTTCAAATTAAACAGGTGTTCTGTGGTGCAAGTTAAGGGTTTGAGAATAGGATCGAGCCTTTCATCGTAGTATTTTGCTCTCCTGTTCAAAGAGCTACCAAACCTAGCATATACTGTGCTTCCCTATTAGTGCTACCAAAACTTGGAAAATGTATTTTATTAAGCCCTTGAAATTCACACAGTAAGGAGACCTACCAAGCTGCTTTACAATTATAATGCCATTTATCATCTGGGTACTAAAATCTAAGGGCATAAAAAATAAATTCAGATCCCAAACTGGTGCCTTTTAACATCAAACCTACCTCAGACTGATAAATCAATAAACCAAGAGGCCCCAAGAGGAACCGAGTCTTACTCTGCCAGATAACTTTCACTCACACAACCAGAGTCCTCGTCTCTCAGTGAAATGGAAATGCAGTTTACTGCCTGAAACCTCTCCAGCTAAAAAAAAAAAAGCCACTGAGAAACAACAGACAAATTAACAGCATAATCACCAACTGGCTTGGCTGACCATGCCCAGGGACAAAGCAGGAGGCAGGGCTGCCCTTTCAAACCACAGCAGCCTCCCAGACCTCAGTCATGTGGACAATCCTGGGGTCCCCAACAGCTCTGTCATCTGACTTTTAGGGAAAGACTACTTAAGCCAGCAAGAGAAACTTTCCTTTTTAAAAAGTTCAAGTCCTGCTTAAGCTGAAAGCTCTAAGACAACAGTAGAACAAGCCTTCCTAGAGATTGGAGCGACTGCATCAAACTGTTACTGACAAAAAATAAAGTGCTGTGAAAATAACAATTAAAAAAATACTCTTAAAGTACTGTTGATGAAAGTTTCCAAATAATTTCAGCTTCTCAAACAAAATGGAAGTACAAAGCTTTACAGGCTTCTTTCATGTCATCTTTTGATATCCCAACAGGAAGATGTAGCAAGTACTAAGAGGCTTAACTGTTAAGTGGAAGTACATAAAGCTAAACATTATGAGGTACTTGAGATTTCTTTAATATTTCAAGTATATAAACTAGTCCAGAGCTATTTTTTTTCCCTTCACAGTCCAGCCATGCATCTTAGAGCTCTGACAGCAACTTGAAGAAGTTAGGAAGTCTGTTGATCTATTTGTTATCCTATAAACATCAGAAGCGGGTTACAAAAGGGTAACAGCTGTGCCTATATATTTAGGGTATTTATTATGGTAGCTACCAGTAACACTGAAATTCCTACTTGTATTTATGTTTCTTTGCTTTAAAACCTAGGTCACTATCTCTTTCAGCAGCAGTAAGTGCACTGCACTAAGCCACAGACCAGGCACTTTAGCAAAAAGGAGAATATCTTTAGGTTGTTCATTTAAGTATACTTAGGTCAGAGACCAGAACAATGAGGCAAAACACGACATCACCTATTTATACCAATTACACTGAAACAGCATTTCAGAGCAGTTTATTTTGAAATAACTTCCTCGGTTACTCACTTGGGGCATTTACCTCCGACATTAAAATAGCTCACCCTGCCACCTCCAAAGCTCTTCCACCCCATGACGAGCACAGACTTGCTCCTCCCTTGAAGTGTCTTTCACAATGTGCCATAACCCCAGTGAAACTGAACTTCCAGCACTAACCATGACTCACAGTCACCTGCTCCAGCACTCCCATCCGTCCCTACCATAACAACTGCCAATGCCAGCACACTTCCACCTCTGTAATCACTAAGGCTTTTTTTGTGTCTACACTTTAAGATACTTCTATACCGGAAGAAAGTTTTAATTTGCCCACAAGGGTGTTTTTTTTTCCCCCTATGCCTAACTTCCTTGCAACAGCAGGAAACACAGCTGGGTTTGTTCTGCTGACAGCAGTGGTTGTTTGGGGGGACAGCTGACGAGCTAGCCGCTGACATCACTCCAGTCTATACACAGCACTGGACGTATTATTATTACTATACATATGTCATGTCAGATGTCCCTGCTGCACAGTTTGCACTACTCTACACCGCCAATCACACGTGCTGTCCCCCTGCAGCCCCGGGAGAGGTGACACTGCTTTCCCCCTCGGCCAAGGCTGGCTGATCTCGCCTTAGAAAAAGAAACTGCAACTTCCCGTTCCCTCCTCCATCCACGCAGGGAGAGCGACCCCCAAGCCGAGAAAGCACAGCTCCTGCCAGTGTGACACAACCACCGCAAACCCTCCTCCGCCTGGAAAGGGCCCTCCGAAGGGAGGCCGACGTCCCCCACCGGGCCGCCCCGCTCCCCAGGCGACCACCGACGGCCGCCATAACGAAAGGGACTCGCTTCCTCCTTCCCACCGTCTCCCGGGGTCACCTCCCCGGGCGGAGAGGCCTCACCCGCCCCGCAGCAGGCCCCGGCCACAGAAACACCGGCTCTCAGCCCGGCCCGCACCGAGCCCAGCCCAGGCCCCGCGCCTCCGCGGCCTCCCCCCCAGCCCAGCCCAGGCCGCGGCCGCCACCCCGCGAGGGCCGGCAGCCGCTGAAGCCCCCGAACCCCGAGGATACTCTCCATGTTGGACATGGCGGCGGGCGGCTCGGCGGCGCTCGGGCCGGCCCGGCGGAGGGAGCGGAGCAGGCAGTACGCGGGGGCTCCGCCGGTGCTCGGCCCCTGCCTCGGCGCTGTGGCGGCTCCGGCTTCCGGTGACCCCGCCCCGCCGCGCGCAGCCGCACCGGGGCGGGGCGTGAGCGCGCGGCCGCCCGTCCCAACATGGCGGCTGGGCCGCCTCAGGCGGAGCGGTGGTTCACTCGGCCCCTCGGCCTCTTTTAGCCGGCTCTGTCAGCGCTCTGGCCGCTATCGCTGGCACCGGGGGAGGACCGGGCGGTGCAGGCTCCGGCCGGGACGGGCAGGCCGCTTGCCGGGCGCGGGAGGCCCGGGCTCGGCCGCCTGAGGGGTGGGTTGGGGTGAAGGCCCCTCTGAGCGACAGCAGGCCCGGCAGTGCCGGGAGCCTCTCTGAAAAACGGAGACCCTAACCTTCTTCAGAACACCAGGGGTAGCCCACATAAAGCCTTTAGCACCAGCATTTGGTACAAAACTGTATTTTTATCCTATTTAGCAAAAAGTTCCCCAAAATTCTGCAGTTTATTGCCCGTATCTCGGTATACCTCACTAGAAGACGCCCCAGGAGGTGTGCAACATCTCAGGTCACTTGGAACATAAAGATCAAATATGAGTTGTGTTCACAGCTGAGTTGCTGGAGATGACATTTTATAAGCTCATGACAGTCTGCTTTAATAAGTGGTAATTCTTCCAGCAAGTTAAATTGCTTTCTTGAGTCACCTTGCTGAGTCACGCCGGTATCTTGAGATGCAGGTTGTTTCCTGGTGGTGTATCTTTCAGACAGAAATTAACAGAAGTGCAGTGATGTCTAGTTACTAAAAGATGGAGAGCCTGAACCAATAATTTTGAAAGAACTGAAGGGTCCTCTCTCTCTCATTTATTGCGTTTTATGTTAACAACAGCATAACTTTACACAGAGACCTCTTCTAAGACAGACCCCTACCCAAACCCCACTTCTCCAAAAAAGAAAGAACAAAATGCCAGTTCATTGTATTTAATAAACTGTTCAACCCCTGGAAAAGAGTGGGGAAAAATAAGATCTTCTGCCTTTGAATTTAGTGTGAGATACAACATAATGACCTGAGCAGAACTTCCAAAAATAGAGTTCACAAGCGTATTGTTAGCTGAAGGGCTTCAAATCGCTTTAAGAAAATATGTTTCTTGTTGCCTCCTGCTTTTATGAAATAGCTATTTTTAATCGGAGGAAGTAAAATGAATACTTTTAGGAAAAAATGATACATTCCAGTTGGATCCAAAATACAGATGATATGTTTTAACATATTTTTTTTTTTACATTGCCTTTTCTTTCTTTAGATAAATAGGGCTGGAGTCCCACCTGCTGGCGTTCCAAACAGCGTGGTGACCATTTACAGCAACCAAGGAGTTGAACTCTATAATCTTTTATGATATGAAAAGACCTCTGGAGTCACTCATTTATTACCTTTCAGCTAACAATAAAGTAAGTCTCCATGTCTGTCACCATCCCAGAAGAGCACTGGGGTAGTTAATAATCCTCCCAGTATCATTCCCAGAAGCGCAGTTGCCGTCATTACTGTTTGACTCTTATCTTGTCTGGCAGCGGCAAATGGGGAAAAAATCAGCTTTCTGGTGATTGAAAGTGATAGAGTCTTGACATCCCACTTCTGAGAAGTGTCACAAGCTTAATTTCTGATAACACTCGACTTGATTAAAAACTGACAGCTACTCAGTCTGGAAGCTAAAAGTATTGTTATTCCTACAGAACATCTTCTGGTCACTAATTTCAAACCCTAACTTTTTCATAGTCAGATTTTGCTTGTTACAATAACCATTGTAATATTTACCAATATAACATTATTTTTAAATATAACAATGTTTCTCCGATTTTAGTGCACGTATTTTAGAGGAATATAACTTGCAGTTAGATTTAGGCCAAGACAGTTTTCTCTTCAAGACCTCATCTTCCATGAAAGATTTTAGGCTTCATTCATTGTTTAATTTAGATGGAATAAACTATTAGAGTAGGACCTTTTTTTTTCTTTAACAAATCTTTCCAGGTAACATAACTAGATTAATCCTGCTAACACCTGAAGAACATTCTTGCTGGTTTATTGACTGATTCACTTTGAGTGCCATTAGCCTTCAGAATAGGGAAGCGACTGCATTTTTCAAATGGAATGTATAAAACACTTTATAGTGTACAAATAGTCTTTGCTAATGTGAAGTCATCTCCTTGTTACACAAATTGATATTAAGATTCTGATTTTTCTTCCAAACTGAGTGGAGTCTTTTAAATGTATTAGGGCTGGTAATTGGAAGCTGTTAGAAGCTGTGAAAATTGGGCAATGCTAAGAAGGTTGATCTTCACTACTTCTGTCACAGGAGACTTTCTTCAGAGACCAGAATGATTAGGAAAAAATGTTGATTTATTACCTCATAGCTGCTTAAGCTTTCAAACATGAAATCACATCACACCTTTTTGTCATGAAAATGAACTTATCTCTCAGTCCTGAATACAGGTATCTGTATTCTTCATAAACAGGGTGTTCAGAAAAGGTATCGGAACAGGAAATTTAATCCTGCTTTCGGATAATTCAAGTCTGCATTTATTTTTTAGGATCAATCTGTGTGCCTTTTAGATTCTTGCCGGTGGGAATGGGATGTCTCAGCTATGCCTATGAGCATTATTTATCTGTTGCTTTTTATGGGAAGGCAGCAGGGATAAGTTGCTTCCTTCATTCGGATCCTTCTGAAAACATGGTGTAAAACCATTTGTAAATTAAAAACTGTCATTCCTGGGGTTGAGGCCAGAACACAAAGTTTGAGATTGGGTCAAGGAGTTCAGAGGACCTCCCTGATTTATCTTCTCACGTGAAGGTGGGAGCTTCTGGGTGGGCAGCGTCGGGGCGATGTCCTTGCTGGCTGGTCCTGGGCACAGCAGCGCTCGGGAAGGCAGCTCACCTCTGAATTTTTAATACCGTGTTCTGCTGAAGCATCTCAGGCAAAACCCTGCCAATAAAGTGATGTATCCAAACTGACAGCTTCCTCGTTTACCCCCACTGTGCCACATTGGCATAAGCACAGCCTGGAGACACCGTAATGATGTAGGAGTACTTATAGCAAATGAACTGTAATAAGTGTGGCAGAAGACACTTTTGAGCAAAGCTAGGAGAAGTAATTATTCTATCTTGTGTCTCGGGAGCCTGAATTCATAATGATGAAGATTGCTGAATCCTGGCTGTAAAAGCTTTGAAATACCTGCCGGTGACAGACACGTAGCGACCGGCAGCTGCATTGCTCTGTGGTTTTAGCAGGAGAGGTCTCTGTAAAGTACCTTTTCAGGAGATGGGAAAAGATGCAATTATGGTGTATGATTTTCTGGGTCTGATCCACGTTGGTAGGTCATTCTCATTATCACTAGTATTATTGTCTGTGGTTTGAAAAGCAAATCTGCGGAGAGGTGTAGCAGAGCTTTAGCATATTTAATAGAGAACTACCCATGAGCAGACTGCTCCTGCACAGTCCTACTGAAATCAACCTCATAGAAGCTCGTGCAATAATTCTCATGAGTAATAGTTACTTAAATGTATAAGGCTTTCCAGGGTCAGAAACAGACACTAGATCACTGATTATCCCCATTTATTTTTCTATGATATTACTGGAACTCATTAATTAGGACATGATTCGGAGGTGGCAGCAACATTAGAAAGGAACTATTAGAGTGATCATCTACTTTGAAGAAAAATGATTCATTTCAGTGATGTCAAAGAGAAGTAAAACTGACCTAATTATCCACAACAATGTTAGAGAACAAAGCAGCAAAAACTGCTCAGAAATAGGAGCGTATCATGTTTTACCTTGATCAAACCTGCGAAAGCATAAATGAGGTTCATGCAGCTGACACAGGAGGGAGCCACCTGGGCTACAGCCTCCCCGGTGCTGCTCAGGACATGAACTGACAAAGCCAAATTCCAGCTTAAATCCCCCTTCCCTCTCAACCACCGAAGAAATACCCAGCTGGTGATGGGCTCCTCTCTGTTTTTCCCATTTTCTCGAGAGCACAAACCTCCTGCAAAGCTGAACATTTCCAAACTAACCCATGGCAACTGCTTTCCTTCCTTTTCTCGTACATCCTTCACAGCACAAGAGATACTTGGACACTGTTTCATATTCTTTGTCTAACGTCTTGCATGGCCATTAGAAGGAAGAACAAGGGCACGGAGGAAAGGACTTTATGGACGCCCCCATGAAATCAGCCTGTTTGCCTCTGGCTTCAGTGCTGACTTCCCCTACTGAAGAGCCAGAGTAAATTTAGAAAGAAATAATCACACTATGAAACCCTCGCAGATCGAAAAATGCATTAGTACCATGACAGCACCAGCAGAGAGGATGTTCTTTAAAAACTGGGTGTTCACGTGAAATTTAATATCGCAAAGTTGAGAAGTGGTCAGTTGAACACTTTGAAGAACAAGCTTAACCAGGTGTCGCACCTATGAGAAATTGCAAATTATTGTTTCCACTTTCAAAACAGTGAATGTCTAGAGAAAGTAGCCTATTGGGGTTTTTGACTCACGCTATCATTTATTCAACTTTTTTTTTTTTTTAAGAAAACCCACTTTTAAAGGGCTGGAGGATTGTAAAGGAAATATTGCCAATGAAGCTCACTCATTGCCATGGCAACATGGTGGTTGCGGTTGTGCCACAAGCAAAATAGATTTTATTGCTTTGCAATTACTTGGTCGGCTGCTGTCAGTGTACAGCGTGCGAGGTACTAGGATTTTTGTGGACTCAGTGGGAGATGGATTTCACCCCAAGCACCGTGTCCTTTTAAGTATAGTTCTGCCAGAATTAAACTGCAAAAGTGAAAGTGCTCCAGGTGGTCTCCACTCTTTCACCTGCCTGTTATTTTTGATCTTATCTGCAGATGGTGTGGCTTATTCTCCATAGAGTCCTGTGGCTTTTAAGAAGATTAAACTGCAGAGCAGATTTTAAGGATTATTGACCTGTTTATTATCCAATCCTATCAGTGTTGCGGTGATTAAGAGACAGGCAGCATTACTAGGGAAATAGAGTTTTGTGGGGTTTTTTTCTGGCATACATCACTGAATTTTCTTGACTAAAAAAATTGCAAAGAAATTTGGAAGAAGCATATTACCCAGCATTTGCCTTCAGCAACCTAAGTGAAATATTTTGTCTACTGTGGGTGCAGAGACATGCCAAGATGTTAGTAAAGACTGCAATGAAACATCCATTTTATGTATTTGCAAACATTTTCATTACAATAACATACTGAAAGTACATTAAAATATATAAATTGCATACTCTCAGCAGGCTTTCATTTGAAATTTACTATTTCATGGAGAAGGGAATAAATATTTCAGGGTAAATTATATCAACTGAGACTTCTTAAGATGCTGATCATGCAGCCTGGGGGAGTTTGCAGATACACAGTCCAGTGCCATTGCCAGGAGCGTGGGGATCATTCTGGTCTCCATTCCACCTGGACATTCCTGCAGGAGGTTATGAAATAGGGAAGAGTCAGAGTTTGAACCATTTTGATTCTACGCTTTTAGGGTCTAAGTGCAGGGAGTGATGTGAGGGGAGCACAGCTCTTCATTGCCTAAGAAAACGGGGAAACTTCTTCCCCCAATTCTTGCCACCTCAGCTTCCCCCTCCCGCTGAGGGAACCCCATCTGTTTTCAGTCAGTTCTGATGGAGACATTTTCCCCCCGGCAAAAAAACGGGGTGACTTCTCTTTCTCTTTGCAGTGCTGTCCACCAAAGGTCATTCCATCCCTGCCATTGCGGCTGGAGCGTTTGCACAAAACCTACAAGAGCTGAAAATTTGCTTTGGTATTTCATAAGATTTTTATTTTTTCAGTATTTCATAAGATTTCATAAGATTTTTATTTTTTTTTAACCAATTGGAGATCCAAGTGAAAGCCTGGTGCTTAGAAGACAGTAAGGACTCATCGACTTAGAAGGATAGCAGCGTGGTGTTGCTTTTCCAGATTAAAAGGTTGGAAGAGGGCTGGGAGAAGCCAGTACATCTGAAATGCCCAGTCTTCCTTGAAAGGTCCAGTGAAAGCGAACTCTTTCGGTTGTGTTAGCACTTTGATTCACTTTACTCCCTCGGCACAGCCAGCTCACACTGCAGACTGCTGCGGGAAGGCTCACGGCTTCTCTTCCATCCTCTTGGCAGTGTCCATGATGCCAGGAACACGAGGAGAGCCAGACCCCGAAAGCGTGGCACGTGGAAGGCAGTGGGGGACCCTCCTTGGGAGACCTCCCCCCGCTGCTGCCTGGAGAGGTGGGATGCTCTCACGGGTGTGGGAGGGAAACGGCCCCACTTTGGCAAGTTTTACAACAATATAAATGCATTGTGTCCAGCAAACAGAAAGAAAAATACCTGTGCTGCCCAGCTGCGTTGCCTTTGAGCTTTTCCAGTTCAGCTCCATTTTAGTAACTCCTCCTCTGGCCAGAAGCTTTATTTTGGGGGCAGGATGAGACATCACTTAACGGTACCTCCATGCTAAGACCCTCCAGCCTTTATCCTGTACGAAAAAGGAAGAGTGATAATTCTGACATTTGAGTCACTTATTTGGCATCCGAATGACCTCCGCTTTGAAATGAATAAAGCTGTTGACTAATCTCTGAACTATCGGTACAGACCTTCTGCCTTTGTAAAATGAGGAGGAGTTCACTGTATTCTGTGGTTTTGAAAGATGAAGATGCCGTGGTGGGCTACTTCCAGCCAATAAAATTTTAAACAAATTGGTTTACTTTACTTCAAACAAAGCATAGATTTCTGGTACCGACTGCTTACTTCTCATTTGGCTGAAATCACCCTCCACAGACACTGTTGCTGAATGCTTGCTTCCTGCTTTTTGCATTTGGATTCTTGATATGTCCATTTTAGAACCTCAGCCACTTTGTGCTCTGAGTTACCTACTATCAATTCTCAAACCTCTTCCAAAAGAAGCAATTTAAATCTACCTCCTGCTTCCTCCTTTCCCCTTCCCTCCTACACTATCTCCATCTCATCTTTGATGCAGCAAACATTTATTTTATTATTATTTATTTTCCCTTAAATTTTATTGAGTTGTGTATTATATGTTGCTCCCTCCGTAGCACTTTGAAAAAAATATAACTGACAAACTAAGCTGCACAAGAGGACGAGCTAGAAAAGAAGTGAACTGAAAATATGAAAAAAAAATCAGAATAATTAAATAAAAGTGCTGAAGAACTACAGCCGAATTCAATTTCCAGACAGGATGGAGATATATGGACTTGCCATTTTTATGTATACACTTGCAGGTAGTGGTGGCTTTTAGGACTGGAACGAGGCAGTAGGATTTAAAACATTCATTACACAAACAAAATTCTCCTTCTCCATCTGTGGTATTTCAGCTTAATCTTTCTCTGGCTTTTTTTTCTTCCTTCATCATGTCCCTTTGCTATGTCTTTTTTTTCCCTTTCGTACGTGCTTTAACATGCAGACACAGACCAGTGTAGTAGTTGTCACAGGTTAGTTGTTCATGATGAGTTCATTAGTTGTTCATTGATGCAGTGTGTTACAAACAGTCAGCATCTGTGTGATGCCTTTCAGCTAAGCCACAGAAACAGGTCTTGCTCTTCACATTTTCATAAAACCATAGAATCATTTAGGGTTGGAAGGGACCTTAGAGATCATCCAGTTCCAACCTCCCTGCCATGGGCAGGGACATCTCCCAGTAGAGCAGGTTGCTCAAAGCCCCATCCAGCCTGGCCTTGAACCCCTCCAGGGATGGGGCAGCCACAGCTTCTCTGGGCAACCTGTTCCAGTGCCTCACCACCCTCACTGTAAGGAATTTCTTCCTAATATCTAATCTAAATCTCCCCTCTTCCAATTTAAAAACGTTGCCCATTGTCCTGTCGCTACACTTCCTTGTAAAGAGTCCCTCTCCAGCTCTTCTGTAGGCTCCCTTCAGATATTGATAGGCTGCTAGGAGGTCTCCCCGGAGCCTTCTCTTCTCCAGAAGAGAAGAGGAAGCAAAGGTACATTTTATTTTCACGATACCTGAGGTCCCATATTGCATCAACCCCTTAAACATTGGCTCTTGCTATAAAACGCCTCATTTCTAAAATGTTTTCCAAACCGAATACAGCTTTACCCCTAGGTACATAAACACAGCTTGGTTTTTTATTCTCCTGATGATGTAGTACCGTAATTTCGACATAGCGATAATTCTGCTCCACTCAATGAAATGCTCACCGTGGGTAACGGTTGCGAGACCAAGCCAAATGAGCTCATGTGCATTGGTTTGGGAACTGCGACGCCAGGAGCGCGCTGCGGTGAGGATCAATTTTAATCACAATAATTGATCTGTACCCTTAGTCATTCCTAACGTCCGTCACGCGTGATGCGCAGGAGAAGGTAAATGTTAAGAAGAAATTCAGGGGATAGAACACCAGGAGAAGTAAATCTGGGTATGATACAGACACTACTGAGAACTTTAAAGGTAATGCCGTGGAGAACACTGATGTAATTAAGATGCAATTTTCTTACCAGATGCCAAATAAAAGCAGCGCAAGGATTTGATTCACATTGTATTTTATGTCTACATATAGCAGAAAGAAATTAAAGTGATAAAAGACATTAGGGAATGTCTAGAGAATGAGGGGTATTCTCTAGCCAAGGCATTGGTAGGTCTCTGAAGCAGGAGGGGGTGGCTACAGAAGGCTGAATGATGTTAGCCATGGGGTGAGCCAGGCAGCTTGGCCTCCTCGCTCCGCTCTGATGGAGGAACCCTGGCACAGGGATGTGCACACCTTGCCCAGTGCCTGCTCCCCTCTTCCAGTTGCAGCAATATTCATTACGGCAGATGATCAAAAAGAAGTGTTGCCAGCAGGTCCAGAGAAGTGATTTGGCCACTTTGCTCTGCTCTGGTGAGACCTCACCTGGATCACCGTGTGCAGGGCTGGAGCCCTCAGTAGAAGAAGTTCTTCTCCTTGCCTCACATACATTGCCTCACGCCAGCAAACAGTGTCCCAAAGAGGGGATGGATTTCTCAGGAAAACCTGGAGATCGCAGAGCCCACACAGGTTCCATCAAGGGCAGCTGGGCATATCCCAATGGGAAAAGTACCCCAGCAATGGTCAGCCTGGGACTAGGACCAGCGCCTTTTGCAGGCTTGAAGGCCTAAATTCTTACTTGCACAAAATCTTGACATCCGTAGAGTCTCCTGATCATAATTTTGTAGTTTGTTCTCCAGCCACAAAGTACAGTGTGTGAATTATGGATCAAAATGTGAAGGTCTTTGCACCATGTCACATGTAAGAAAAGCTGTTTGTTTTCACCAGGTTGTGTCAAGAGCACTCTGGTCTTCTAGAAGACCTACTAAATAGGGATACAGGGACCTGGGGGGTTATTTGTTTGTTTAGCATTGATGCTATGTGCTCCAGGTTCTTCTGATTAAATTTATGAAGCTTGTTATTAAATTAATACCAGCTGTGACAAAATAAAACTCCGCTGCATGATCAATTTGATTCATTAAGCACAGAAAGTTCTCCTGTTCCCAAATTTGGCTGCTTTTTTCAGTTTTCTTTACTTCAGCTGGTGCAGAAAAGGCCAAGACAGAATGCCAAAAGACCTCTATGAACCCCACTGCTCAGGCCCTCAAGGTCTACTCGCTGTTCCCCACAGCTCATTCCAGCTACAGAACCCTACTTGTGGGTCATGTCGAGGGGATGATAAAATAAGCCGTGCTTACGTGGAGCATGTGTCATCTGTGTTCTTGCCATGATGATTGCAATCAAGATTTTTTCATGCTCCCAGACCATGTCGTTTTCAGAAGAATTGGTGTAAAATCTAAGCTAGGCCTTTTTGAAAGTCAACAATACAGTGAAAACCAAAGGACCCTACATCACTGAAGTGACCTTTTGTTTAATAAATTTTTCCCCTGCCCTATTACCATGAATTTACTGAATAAGCTTAATTTCCAGCTTATCTCTGCCAGTGAGACCGACACAACCATCTACTGAGCTATACTGGTCATGTTCTGTAATGGGATGTTGAAAGTCAATTTAAAACGCGGACATGGGGTTTCACTCAAATAAAAAACAGATGGAAGAAAATAGACTGCTAGTTCTGAAAAAGATCTGAAGGTCAGGGTTTTTTTCCCCAAAATGCTTCATTTCTTTTCTTGAATAGATTAATATTTCGACTTAGAAAATACTCTGCCAACCACTGAACAAATGAGGAGCCTGGGACAGATTTAAGTCGAAAATTAAACTCAGTTAATGTGTCAGGGAAGTGATTTTTCTTCTGGGAAAAGACTAGAGGAGATAGGCAGCTGAAAGAACCTGCATAGAAATAAAAAATATAAAATTATTTATTTTTAAAAAAGGAATGCTCCTTTCAATAATAAATCAATACAATACCCAGGAAAGCCCCCACCAACCTAACAGGTTGTGTAACTGTGGTTACATTCAGCCGTTGCCTTGAAGGAAGACAAGGACCCCCAAAAGCTCAGGGAGACTGCAGGACACAAAAGCTTTTATCTGGAATAGCATAAGGTTTCAAATGAAACATATGCTTTTATTCCCTTGCTTTACATTTTTGCATTTTGTTTTGAGTGACTTTTAAGAAATAATCATATGCAACACTTTTAGGTTTTTCCCCCTTTTTTCACAGCTGACATTGTGTTTTCCCAACTAGCTGTTTCCTCTGCGAGGTGAATGACACTGTAGCTTCTTTTTGAAGCTTTAGTAATTTTTAATCTGTAATTATTTGCTCAGAGGGCGAAAGAAAAAAAGAAACATATATTTCTAAAATTTTAAAACAGCTAAAACTGGCTGCCTTAAAAAAAGCCATTAATTTGCTGCAGAAATATGATTGACAGAGCAGAGGGTAGACTGGGAGAAGGCTTAAAAGTCTTTCAGGACTGGCTTTTCAGAGATAGTTATTTGTAGTCATTTCCTCAGTGACTGCAAAACCTCAGAAATGTCCGTCAGTGCCATCTTCACCCCCAGGTCCATAAGCTCCTGTTGAGACTGGTAGAAGCCCTGTAAGGGTCGGGTTTTCTCACGTAACACTTGCACATTGTCTTCTTTGTGGAAAGGCACAGCCTTTCCTCTTCTGCACAGTACCACTGCTTCCTTGGACACTGGGCAGCAGCAGGACGAGCAGTAGGTCACATCAGTGGAGGCATCCTATGTGCAAGCCAGGTGTGTTCCAGGGCCTCTCTGCGCATCCAGGGGTCCATTTTGCCAGGCCACATCTGCTCCACATTGACCCATGCTTGATAAGACCTCTCCATCCCATACTTGATAAGACCTCTCCATCCCATGCTCGGTGAATCTCATCACTTGGGATGGAGAGCACCATTCATAGTTTATTTGTCTTGTACTCTTCCAGACCTCGCCATGACAAATCTGGTTTGTAACCATGGGGAGAGACCTCTAATCAGAGCTGTACTCAGTGCCCCTCTCATCCTCGAGGTGGCCTTGATGTCACGGTAATGAGCAAAGCAAACCATCACAATCCAGCTCACATAAGCTTCTGATCCTTGCTTTCATCAGCCGTTCTGTTTTCAGCCCCCCTTATGGAAGAAAATACCTACATGAAAAAAACAAAGTGTACTTTGTCAATGTCAAGGCAACTGGTGTTAATATTAGTGGTTCCTTCCTGCATAATCAAATGCTGGTTTCAAACAACGCTAGAGATTTCCAACCATAGGCAAGCCAGAAATCCCAAGCCCTCATTTTGCAGATTTATGATAAACATAACACCATTTAGTTGGACTCTTTGGATTCTCTTAGGCTACTCGTATGTTTGCCTGCTCTGCAGGTGAAAAGCAATACTGAGTGTTAATAAAAAACAAATTTATTTTCATATATAAAGTTACGCACCAGATGGTGTTTACTACTACTTTTTGAAGAACAGCTTTAAAAAGTTTATTTTCAAGTGCTTCCTAAACACTACCCCAAGGGCTTCGGCTTTCTACAAATCATTTCCCGGTGGTCACCTGGTTTCTAGCTGGAAGGCTCTACCAAAAGGTAAAAAATGTTTTCAGTAGATGATTGCTTTCCCCCCTCTGGTGAACAGCGGAGAGATGTTACCTGGCTGTGGCTGGCAAGGTAGACACAAGAACAGGATCTAACAAGGTAGGTGCCCTCTGATGCAAGCTCTCAACGAGCGAGTGTAACTGAGAAAACACTATCACACCATTTCTGAGTGGCCCGAGGATGATGTTGTTGTGTTATTGGAAAGCTTGCATTATGATTGTGCCTCTAGAGCTTCAGGGGGTTGTTTGGACTCTCCAAGCTACTAAAGCTGCTATTTTGAGAAGTCAAACAGGTATTTCGCATGCTGCAACTCGCATCGTCTACCTTCAGCTCCTTTGCTGAAAGTGATTTTCCTCCAAAGGAGTTTGTTTTTTCGGAAGAGTATCTGAAAACATGGAGTTGAAAGGAATATAAGAATAAATGAACAAATAAGCTCGTTGCAACCACCAGAACACAATATATTGCTCAGGAACTGCTCAGGGCACGTGGTGGTATCACGGTTCTGACTGATCAATGATGCTTCACACAACGTCTGCTTAACGAAACAGCCCAGGTCAACCTGGCTTGTGCCAGCACCTCCTAAAATTCCTCAGAGATGGCACTTCATAAATACTAAACGGGTGGGTGTCAAGAGGAAGGGGACGGGTTTTTTTTCAGTGGTGCCCAGTCAGGATGCTGTGACAGGGTATCACCAAGAAACCTACCTGACTGCTCTCTTGCTCCGGGGATTGAGAAAGAGTTATGCCTGTGCTTTACTGAGTATTTAAAAGATGTTTTCCCGACGATGATCAAAACAGATCTTTACTCTCTGTACGGTATTTGTCAGAATGGTTTCTTTTCTAAAGGAGCAGCTTTTACTGTGGATTTGTCATTCTTTTTGATTGCTACAGTATTGCACAACATAGTAAATAATAATAGCAGGCTCCAATATAGCTCTTTTCATACAAAGCCCATGAAACGATTCTTTGTAGCCCATGAATTCTACCAAAGAGCCTTGCCGCTTTGCCAGGCCATTTCTCTGTTAAAAATACCACGAAATCCGATAGAAGCTTTTTTCCACTTTGTAAATGTGGAAACTACTAATGTTGTTCCTGCCTTGCCCGGGTGACTCATGCGCTGCTGGCGTCATGCACCCAGGCGGCAGCTGAGCCCCGCAGCCCGTGCGTGCAGCCCAGCTGGGTACCTGTCACCTCCCATCCACCGCCGGCTCCATCACCCCGCAGCCCCTCGGGCAGGGGTGCCATCGTCGCCCACCACCTCTGCTGTGGAGCTGGGGACAGGGCACAGCCCCCAGACGCTGCCCAGCTCCTGCACTGCTTGTGGGGAAAGCTGGGAAGGGCTGTGCCAACTCTTTTTCCCCCCTTTCCCTACAAGGCAGCAGTGAGGATGTGGATTGCTCAGGAGCAGATCTTGCTCCAAGCCATCTTCTAAATCAGCAAATGCTCCCTTCCTTACCATTACACAGAATCACTGAATTGTAGGGGTTGGAAAGGACCTCTGGAGGTCAGCTAGTCCAACCTCCTGCCAAAGCAGTGTCACCCAGAGCAGGCTGGTCAGGAACCCACCCAAGAGGGTTTTGAATATCTCCAGAAAAGGAGACTCCAGTGCTCTGTCACCCTCAAAGTGAAGAAGTTCCTCCTCATGTTCAGACAGAACTTCCTGTGTTCCAGCTTGTGCCCGTTGACCCTTGTCCTGTCACCAGCCACCGCTGAAAGTGGTCTGGCCCCATCCTCTTGACACCTGCCTTTCAGATATTGCTCAGCACTGATGAGGTCCCCTCTCTGTCATCTCTTCTTTCCTCAGGTCTCTCAGCCTTTCCTCATCAGAGAGGTGCTCCAGTCCCTTGATCATCTTCGTAGCCTTCACTGGACTCTCTCCAGTAGTTCCCTGCCCCCAGAATGTCTCGGTATGCCTTCTTGTACCCCCTGCCCCCTTTTGCTGCTGCCTCTTCGCACACGTACCCTTCGGGGCTGTATTCTCCTCCTCTCCTCTGTTCTTCTTGTAGGAAGAAAGGTTTAAGAGGCTGTTTGACTCTGGAATCATGAGCCCACAGCTCCTGTGAAGTCACCACCATGGTGACTTCAAGGTCATGGTCCTCGAGGCATTTTTATGGGACCTTTAGTCTCGCTCCTAATCTTTGTGCCTGAGGGCAGACGAGGGCTTGAGATGGTATGACCTTCTGTTATGCCCAAGGATCTTTTTTTATATAAGACAAACCTTTTGGTGGATAGAATCATAGAATTGTCTGAGTTGGAAGGGACCTTTCATATCATGGAGTCCAACCATCAACACTGACAAAAACCACCACTAAACCATATCACTAACCACTACATTTACTTGTCTTTTAAAAATCTCCAGGGATGATGACTCCACCACTTCCCTGGGCAGGCTGTTCCAATGCTTGATAACCCTTTCAGTGTAAAAATGTTTCCTAATATCCAATCTAAACTTTCCGTGGCAAAACCTGAGGCCATTTCCTCTTGTCTTACCGCTTGTTACCTTGGGAGATGAGACCAACCCCGTAGTGTGAATTTACAGCCAGTAAATGCTGTTAAAACAGCACCAGACGAGTGGAGCACGCAAGAAATCTACAGCAAGATGTGCAGCCAGGTGTGACCACATCTGGGGGGGGTTTCCTGCTTTCAGTCTGTAGCTGAAGTGCATGGTTCAGGTTGCAGAATGGTCCCCAGCGCAGAAGCAGCCTGTATGGAAGGACGTGGTTCTGCCATGCTTCCTGCGGTCCTTCAAGGACTCTGGGATGGCTGGAAAAGCCCTACAGGAGGAGATCACCTGGCTTTGAGGGTGGCCAGCAGAAATTTCATTATGTAGTTTTAGTGCTGATGCAGGAAAGCATGTCAGTAGCTTCTCTGGATTTCATTCTCATCCCTCAGGTGCTCCAGAATGCCCTACATACACAATCAAATTATTTGAGCTTTACTGGGAGAGAAGATTGGATTAGCAGCTAAACAAGCCAGACCAGGTTATACATTTCTGTGCATTTTTATTTTCTTCCCTACCACCACAGGGATACGTGTAAGGCAGCATATATATATATATATCTACAGCAGCCTTACAGGCAGATCTTCTTATAATGGCTACAAATTTCTTAAGTGTAAACTTAATTTTTATTTGACATCTGATAAAGGAGTCAGAGGTGAAAGGCACACACAGAACTTCCCTTTCCCTCTGACAGGACAGTCAGGAAACAGCATTTTTCTGAGCCTCCCAATGATGAATTAGTGCTTGTTTCCATTTAGCCCAGCTTCAGCTGGTCTGAATATATTCTATTTACAAGTGCCCTGAGATTAGTTCAAGTTGCTCCAGACTTCAGGGTGCTGACGTTGGAGGAGATAAACAGAAGCAATTTGCTGATTCACCATAACAATTATCATAAAATATGAGTCAGGATTTTCTTCTTTCATGTAACAATGAAATTAGGTTAGCATGCTTTGCTGAGCACTGAGCTCTACTATGTGTGTTCCCAGTAGCATCTAATGTTCCTGCAGCATATTTTTGGAAGTATAACCAGATTTATGAGGCCACATCTTCTCCCATTTCCCTTGGCTTCCCAGTAAACTGACATTCACCGCTCTCTGTCTTGAATTAGAAATCTGTTCTTTACTCCATTGTATAGCCATGATACCAGGTGGATTTCCTGCAGCTCTCACCTGTTGGACTACTAAACCTCCATTTACATTCTGTGCTTACGTGGGCTTCTCCAAAATGGGACAGCGGAGCAGAGTCAGCTGAATGTCCCAGAATCTGCGCTCCAATTACGGAGTAGGGAGACACCTCTTTCCTCAGATTGCTGCTTCATCTTGGGGCAGGGTCTTCTTCGCATCCCTTTCAGGTGGGACCGTGCACAGGAATTACCCTTTCAACATGTCTCATGGTGTGTCCTCTGCTGCATCGGCAAACCTTCCTCTCCTGAGGATTCTGACCATGCCTTTCTGTTTTCCCACACTCAAAGAAGCCATTTCAGATTGAGGTAGTTACTGCAGAAGATGACATCAGCATTTAAATAGATTTCCTGAGGAAATGTTTTAATGGTCATTTTTATAGCTTATTTTGCGCTTTTTAACTTCTTCCTCTCTGGCCAAAGGTCAAGGAATTATTTCATACAGACCAGAGCTTGAGCATCAGTACAGGAAAAGAGCTAATTCTGACTAATCTCATGGTTTTGATTGTTTTGATTTGTTTTCATTCTGAGCTCTAATGGCAGAAGAAAAAAAGTGAATTGCATTCTGCCTTCGGAGAGACCTTTTGGGATGAATGAAAGCATTCTCCACTTCTCCGTTCAGGCAGTAAATAAACTTAACAAGTCTCTTCACATTTAAGAGTGAAACTACATAAAAGGTGGCAGGAGCTATAAAAGCTCCGACCTCAGTGGATTTCTCTCCTTCCACTCCCTTTAAGAGAAATTTGCACATCCGTGTAGTTCTCAGTACTTGTGCTCGGTAAGATCCCATTATCCCTCTCTGGCTTCTAAACGGAAGCAATAGGCAGGGACAGTAGGAATTCCTTCCAAAATCTGTCCGTGTGCTCAATGCAAGGTGCCGGGTGATGAGAGGAAGAGCTTACAGTCGTGTGTGCACGCTGCTGCCTTCACCCTGGCAGGCTGGAAAGGAAAATTTCTTACGGTTGTGTTTCTCTTTTTGTGTGCGCGTGTGAAAAAGTGAATGCCCAGTTAATCTGGAAAGTGTACTTCCCCTTCCCCCCCATGTTGTCTCAGAAGCACACACTTAAAATTAAGACCACAGGGATTTATTTAATTTTTCTTAGATCATAGAATCATAGAATCACAGAATGGTTTGGGTGGGAAGGGACTTTTAAGCCCATCCAGTTCCAACCCCTGCCCTGGGCAGGGACACCTCCCACCACACCAGGTTGCTCCAAGCCCCCTCCAACCTGGCCTTGAACCCCTC